>JACBWW010000007.1:4119294-4149451 GCA_020086605.1 Lanius collurio | reverse complement strand
TGGGAAGGAGTCCGGGAGAGGCTTGCGAGGAAATTCAGCGGGAAAAAGAGGCCCCCCCAAACCCAAATACGGATCAGGCACAGTTTGCAGCTCTAAGATGAGGTCGAGCATTGCCCCGAGGCAATTCGTGGGACGTGGCTTCTTGCAAGCGATATTTGGAGTTTTCAGCTTGGGGCTACCCGTAGTCCTCGGGAGGGTATCCTTGGTGAGCCCACAGGGAAAGGCTGTATCCACGCAGAAGGGGTCGTTGCAACAAAGCAGCCCTCGGGGGTCGGGGTGGGGGGCAATAGCCCACCTCGAATGACAGCTCGGCCCATGAGAAGGCAAAGGGGATAGGAGTCTTTCCCTACTCATTCCCCCACCACGCCCTTGAGTGAACAAGGGTTCCCAAACTTTCTGCTCATTCCTATCAGATTAATTACTGTAATTTTGCCACTTCAGATTTATTTTAGTCATATGTAGCCTGGGAGGAGGGGAGATTTGCAAACTATTAGTTTATTATGGGGCATTTGGCGTGTGTGTGTGTGTGGGGGTGGAATAATAACACCATAATTGTATCATTAGGCGATTTTGAGTGTTTCTGGTAATCCTGCAAGAAGAAGAGTATTTCAATAATTCAGGAGGCATTTGTTGTTTGGCGGTTTGGGTTTTTTTTTGTTGTTTTTTTTTTTTTCCCTTTCTTTTTCCTCAAAATCGTCACCCCGGGACTGCATACCATTCTCTGCAGCTACTACTCCATTTTGGGGACAAATCACTGTTTCCACACCGGGTGCACTCTAACGGGAATGGGGACTCTGTTCCTCCCACAATTTTGCTGTCCTCTCGCCAAAGACGATGCTCGGGATGGTCAGGCTTCTTTCCAACGATTCCCAGACCCTCCAAAAAAAAGTGACCCTAAGCCCCATCTGTGCCTCTCCCCGCCCCCGGCACTGCTACTGCCAGGAGGAGTTAGGGGACGGTGCCCGGCATCTCGCCCCCTTCCGTGGGTTGAAACCACCTACAAATGGTTAAACTCTGACGTGATGCCCTCGTCAGCGTAACGGGGACACACCGGGACCTTCCCCGCTCCTGGATTTATGGGGAATTTGATCTTCGCGATCTGGAGTCTGGCGAGGGTGCCCACGCGTGAACCCAGGTGGAAAGACACTTCCCTAAAATCCCGATGTAGTGGACGAGGTTTGGTCCATCTCGTTGAAGCATTTCTCAGGGGGCTGCCCTTCGGGCTCTGCGGGTCATGGCCAGAAACAGAATGTGTGAACCTTCATTCTTGGGGTAACATAGACAGAAACTGCCCCAAACCTCCAGCAGATTCGCTTTGTTTTCCCCGGAAGAAATAATAGTAATTAATGACCAGACGAAGTGACCAGAAACTTGTCTCAGGGCATGCAGAGGTTTTCATGCACTTAAAACCCACGAGGCACAATTTTAATTTTATTTTATTTTTCTCACCCCACTTTTTTTTTTTTTTTTTTTTTTTTTTATTTTGAAGATAAACTTCCACTTTCTAGTGCTACCACTTTGGTGGTAGGTGAGCCGATTTTAATTGAACAAACTGATGCATAAATAGGCTGTGGAGGTGTATGTTTCTATAGTAACAGCCAAGACATTGCTTCTAAAAATAAAAATTATTTTCTAATTTCCATGATTATTTTGGTAAATAATAAACGCGATATAATCTTGCAAACAGGAGGAGCAGTAAAAATTGCTTGACAGTAAGGAGAAAATGTCCACCGAGAGAGCTGCTGGGTTGTTACTTCTGAGCCTTCAGAGAAAAACAGATCTGAAAATACGCATCAGCCATGCCTAAACGGATTCAAGGGTCGCAACAGTCATGACAAAGATTATCAGTGCAGGTCTGTCTGTGCTGGACTCACGTGTAGCATGGTAGAGGAAGAAGAACTTGCTGTAAGAAGCTTCAGTACAGGGATCTGGCACTTTTTTGTTTTTCCTCTGATGTCTCAGCAATAGGCATTTGCCCAGCTCTATTCGGGAACTATGGGGCAGGGTCAGTCCGGGAACTATGGGGAAGGACACAGCTATACGTACCAGAACATATGTATTCCAGGATATACTGCATGAGACGAGAGTGTGTGAGAAAGGTACGCCAGGCTAACCGCCCCGATCTGATTTTCACAGCTCTTTTAATTGTTAAGTAATGTGTAAAAACTCTAAAAGTAGATCTTCCGCACACATTCAGACCCAAATTTGCTCAGGGTAACCAGCTACGGTAATAGCAGCCTGCTGCCCTCATCTCCGGTGTCTGGGTTGATCCCTGCAGCTTGCAGGTTCCCAGTCCGGGCTGAGGGGTGCTCCCTCTTTGTATCGAGATGCTTAAACAGGTGTTACTTTTATTTCCCCCAAGCTAATTATTCCCCCAGCGCAGTGCCCATTGGGAAAGGATTACGCAGGAGATGTGCCAGGCGAGCCAGGCTGCCGGCAAACGCCAGCCCTCGCAGGCAAAGGCATTGAGAGGTTTTGTTTGGGCTCGGTCATTAGAGCGGTAATGAAGGTTTCTCGTGTGCGAGGGGAGCGCCGCAGAGGGCAAACAAGGCCGAGGGGGCCCTGCCGCCGCCAGCCCGGGACTCCGGGCCTGAGGGCTGCCAGCGACGTGTGACAGGCAGGAAAACACGGGGAACAAGGCGGAAACCTCGGGCATGTAACGACTGTCGTGAGGGGGGAGGAAAAAAGGGAAAGAGGAGGAAAAGGAGGGATGGGGAAGCTTCACCCTTGCCGCTCACCTCCGGAGGCCGCGCTGCGGAGGGGCTGCGGTACGGCGGGCGGGCTGCGGGCAGAGCCGGGCCCCCGCCCGCCGGTAACGGTGTCGTTGCTGTGTCCCCGCAGGGGAGAAGCCCTTCAAGTGCGAGTTCGACGGCTGCGAGAGGAAGTTCGCCAACAGCAGCGACCGCAAGAAGCATTCCCACGTCCACACCTCGGACAAGCCCTACTACTGCAAGATCCGTGGCTGTGACAAGTCCTACACCCACCCCAGCTCCCTGCGGAAGCACATGAAGATCCACTGCAAGTCCCCTCCGCCCTCCCCGCCGCCAGGTTCCCAGGGCTACGCGGCGGCAGGGCCCCCCGACGGCCCGCTGCCCCTCGAGGCCGACCCGGCCGCCGAGCCGCCCCGCGGCCGCGCCGCCGCCCTCTCCCCGCCGGTCACCAACCTCAGCGAGTGGTACGTCTGCCAGGCCGGGGGGGCTCCCCGCCGGCCCCGCACCCCCTCCAGCCGCGACACCTCCCCCGCATCCGAGGAGGACGAGCCCCACAGGACCTCGGGAGGCAGAACTGCTCCCTAGGGCCGTGCCGAGCCGTGCCAAGCTGCCGGTGGCCCCGGCCCCACTGCACTGGCCCGGGCCGCAGCGGCAGCCACCTGGCACGGGGGGCTGCCGTGGAAGTGCCATCAGGTTTGACTCGCGCTATTTATTCTATGTACGAAACCCTATGGTGTTTGTACGGTAACTAATTTAATTAAAAAGACTCGGACCTTTTTTTTTTTTTTTTTTTTTTTAACTGTAAGAAAAAGCATTAATAACGCCAGGCTGGGCCGTCCCAGTCACCCGAGCCGCACAATTTTGCAGGGGGACGGTGCCAAGGGAGGTGCTCGTCTTCCACTCTGCCCATGCCCGTTGCTCTTAACAAGAGTTAGCTGGAGAAGGCTGCGAGCGGGCAGAACTCAGCCGCTCTATGGAGTGGCTCTTAAGTACCTTAGCTGCCACGCCAGCGCCTCCTCTTTGGCCTGGGTAAAGCCCCAGGTCAGCCGCAGCCTCCTGACTGTAAAGCACCACCTGCTGAAGCTCCGGCCAGTCAAGGACAGATTGCGCATCCCTTAAAATAAAATTAAATAAATGCATTTCCCCACCCCTCTTGCAGTTCAGCTCCTTTGTAATTGACGGTTTCTCTCCCGAGTCGGGGGGTCCCTCTTGCACCCGTCATTTTCTCCCCAGCCTTTCTTTCAACCTTAGCCGTAACATCGTGCAAACGATTTACGAAAGGAAAGACAAAAGATGCAGGACTCCTTTTTCACTCCTCCACGGTTTGTACATGTATGGCTCCTAAAACGTAGCCAGAGAATAAAAGAAACACGCTGCTATTTGACAACTGTGATACTGTGATACATTTTTTATTTTTTCCCGTAAAAAACTCACACGAAAACTCTGCGAATTTTCCTTTCTTTGGGGTTGGTGTTATTACTACGCTGATTTTTTTTTTTTTTAAGTTCACCTCTCAGACGAAGACTTTGCCTCATGCTCCCTCGGGGGGTTGGGAGGGGGAGCAGTCCCCTGGGCCTGACCAGTCCCGAAGTAGGGGGCAGTCATAGAGGGATTATCTTTTTATTATTATATTTATGTACACTATTTCATCTCTCCAACCGAGCTGATACCAGCGTGCTTTTCACCATCCCCCTGAAGTGGCCCGACAGAGTCACCTGGGAGGTGGGGACCAGAGCTGCTGGGAAGGAAGCGAGGAGTGGGAACGCAGGCTGGTGTAGGGGTACCAACCTCCCCAAACCCCCAACAGCCCAGCCCTGCAGCCGAGGGGCTGCAGGGTGCGGGGGACACCCCGGCCTAGCGCCCTTGCGTCAGGAGCGGGGCGCACATGAAGTAAAGAGCACTAATTCCTCCTCAGAGACCCTGAGAGAAGAAGCGGCAGCCTCCCTCCCCTCCCCCAGGGCATGTGGAAATGTGGTTTTTGTGCCGTGAATGGTGGATGTCGTCTTGTCATTGTTAATAACGTGGATGTGAACGCGATTATTTTGTACAGTCGAATTAATTTATTTTCTGACATCACCCTTTTGTTTTTCCTTTTTTTTTTTTTTTTTTAACTCCCCTAGAACAGTACAGAGCACACCAAAGAATTCTCTTATTAATTTTGGTGATAGATTGTTGTTTATGATGATGTGGTTTGTACAAAAAAAAATAAAAAAACCAACCATTATATTTTTCAGCTTACTTGAATGAACGATGTAATGTGAAACACTCTTCCTGCATGTCCTCCGTGCGGTGTGTTGGTGCTGATAATATATATATATATATATATATATGTATAGTTCATAGAGATATTATATTATTAGTACAGTGCATGGTGCTGTCACTTTGGAAGCCTTTAAACGTTGTCTTCATATTGTTGTGTTGGATCTAAAGAAGCAGGCGTTACTTTGAAAACAAACAGAAAACTTGAATAGAAAATAATTTTTTAAAGTGCATTCGATTTGCTTTTTATTCGTTTTTCAAAGCCCATTTGAATAAATAGAAAATAATAAAGTAAGGTATGGACTTTAAAAAAAATAATTTATGTAATGTAATCTTATTAGAGATATATTGGTGCTGATTTATAAACGAACTTTTTAATTTATGCATTTTTTCAACAACAGATTGCACTATACATTACGACATGGCAGGGTTTATAAACTATGGCTCGGGGGGATATATCACTATTTTTATGTATTTGCTACACGTAGGGTCACACACTTGCCCGACAGTTTTATGACACATGATACTTCCTAATTAAAAAAAAATGCTAATTTAAAACTTTTCATCTCTGTAAACCCCATTAAAAGAGAGAAAGAAAAAAAAGATCATGCAAATGAATAAAAATATTATTCCTATATATTGCATGTGCTTTACTAACATACGAAGGGCAGAGACAGACCAAAACACCCCCTTTTCCCCCCGAGGCTCAGCAGGTACATTCAGATACAGCCATAGCCTCATAGCTCGGCAGGAGCAGCACCGTGAGGTTTTAGGGAAGGCTGAGATACTCCAGCTTTGCCCAGCGAAACGTGTGAGTAAATAGGGTTCTCCTTCGGATTTACGTTTGGGTTTGCAGCCAGGCAGAGGAGACACCCTGGGCCAAGCCACCCCTGCGTCCCCCGAGGCTGCTGGCCTTACTCCTGGGGGTGTTTGCCCGTGAGCGGGGATAAGGGCGGGGGGCGGGCAGTGGGTCGGGGGGAGCCTGGCCATGACGGAGCAGCTGGGTGCTCTGCTGCTGACATCCTGTGCACAGGGGGAAGAGAGGGAGGGACAGACTGACAGAGATAGGATACAGGCACAGGTCAGACATTTATACACATGACATTCTTCATCTCTCTCAAGGACAGCTAATCAGACTATCAAATCAAATAAATTAAAATGTTTATTTCTGTTGGAAAAAAAAAATCTTCCTAGCGATATTCTCTTGAGGATACTCGTGAGCTAAACAGCACTACTCTTCGGTGGTAGCCACAGGAGCGAAACCGTATGCCAGAAGATGATTCTGAAACACAGAGTGATGTCAGACAAGAAATAACGCCAAGAAATCACTGGAATGAAGGAGAAGAAAAACCCCGAAGTTTCCAGGAGCTGAGTAAGGACAGGTTTCTCCTTTCGAGAGAGGAAAACTGAGTAAAACCATGAAAAAAACCGGATGGAATCGTGTGTCAGCATCCTCCAGGATTATTTCCCCTTTTAATTTTCTTTTTTAATAAAATAAATTAAATAAAACGAGCCCAGAGTGACTGCACCCCCCCCATCCTGTAATTTACCAGTGCTCGAAAATGACTGGTCAAAATGTCAAGAACAGTTTCACCAAAAGGTTAGAGTGTTTTTTAAGTCAGTTTTGTTAAATGTGGTAAAGGTGAAACAGGTTGCAAAGAGTTGTTTCAAGCAGAATGACAATAACCAACATACGAAGCAGAAAAACACTCATAAATGAGGGCTCCAATCAATGGGAAAACTTATAGCTCCCTAATGAAGTTTCTTGTGAAAGGGAGGGCGACACAAAGCCACCGAGACATGAATCATTCATGGGAAATATAAAAGATAAAAGATATCTGACAATGAGCAGAACCTTGTATAGAGTGTCTAAAACAAGTTTCCCCTTCTTATTTTCTGCTTTCCCCCCCTCCAACCTCCCTCTCCTAGTGTTCCCTGCCCGCCCTATAGAGTTAACATTGACCAGTGCACGTCCTGCCCCACTTCAAAGTAATTTAGCCCAGAACGGAAGGCTTGGCGCTTGGACAATCTTCATGGTGTGTTAGGATTTCTATGGCAATTGGCAAGCAAGACGTTCCCATCTGAATATGGCTCAAAGAAAGCCACTTATTGACACCGAGTTGGCCATCATCAAAGACTTCATCTTTTCCTAGGCGAAACGTGGTCCTAGCAAACACTGTTTAAATCATCTACCTTTGTAGTCGCGGCTGGGAGACATCTCGCCACACACTATTGCTGGCGCTCGGCCCTTTAAAGGCGAGAGCGGCGGTAGCGAAGTTTGAAGGAACTAAGAAATTTCGGGAGTGTGGGAAATGGCATTGCAGGGAGGGGGGCTGTGGATATGGATAAGCGGGGGAGTTCTCGACGGAGAGTCGTGAGGCTGCGCCCCCCCAGCGCACCCGCCACGGGCAGGGGCTGGGACGCAGGGCAGCCGGGATAGGCAGCTGCTTTGTTTTGCAAAGGATGGGTGGTAGGGAGAACCAAGGATTTTCAGGGGTTTTCTCCGCATGTTTCGTGCTTCTAGAGATGTCGCCAGGGAGTTATGAAGTGCTGGAAAGGATGGACTGTCACTTCCCCCCATGCTTCTTCCCCCGCCATCGCCCCGGAAAAATATTTTCAGGGAGAGCAGACCAGGACGGATCAGGGAGTGCGCTGGAGTACACACTCGCACTCACACACGGACACACAGGCTCCCCCCTGGCTCGGACACCCAAATGCCGGCGGGGAGCTGCCACCGCTCCCCCCCGCATCCCGCGCACCGTCAGCACACACAACCACGCTCCCGCATTCACACACACACCACGCAAGTGCCTAATCAGGCAGGGAGAAGTTCAAAGGCAGGTTCTTTGAAATTCAAACTACTGCTTTTATGGTACATCAACATGGAGCGTTAGGATTGCTATGGCAATGAGCACAGCAAAAGCAAGCTGCATTTAAAATAGTCCACCTCGATTCGAGACACTCTATTAAGATACAGTTGCATTGACCTTTAGTTTCATGCCGTGTTAGCGCAGTCAATTTTCACTTCATCAGAACGTCTCATATTTTTTGGCCTCTCTCCCAATGATCCTTCCTCTCCTCTTTTTTTTTTTTTTTTTTTTTTTGGGACCCCCCTCCCCAACTTCAGCAGATAAACAAATAAGTGAGGAAGAAGCTTCATCTTCAGCTCTTCTCCTCTTCTGCCTCCCTCTTATTTTCTTTTTCCCACCTAAGTACTTTTATTTGCAGAGTGATTGTTCTTTGTTTATTTAATACAAGTACTGTGTGAATGGTGAAAAATAAACACGATGAAAAATAACCAAACAGATGATTCCGCCAAGTGAAAAAGCCCGGACTTAATAAAAGTGCGAAGCAGTCACCGTTGAATGAGAAATCCTTTGAAGTGGAACTTATTATAGGAAGAATACTTTTTGGTTTCCCTAACGACGCTGCTGAATTGAAAGGGCTCGCCTTTGTCAACGATTTGTTCTCCTTTGCCGGGATGCCCGCAGAAATTACTTACATGGGCTGCCTTAACATGCAGCCTGCAAATCAGTAACTTCGCAGCTCAGACTCGCAGACGCCGCTCTTCTAAGGACAAAAAGAAGTCAGGAGGAAAACACCCCAACCTTTCACTCAGCCTCTTATTTTGGGGGGCGGAGAGGGGCGGAGGGAGAAAAGGGGGTTTGAGACGAGGGGGGGAGGCGAGTGTATCCGTGTAGCAACACCCCAGCCCCCCGCCCCCCCCGGCCCGCCCCTCCCGGCGGCAGGCACCCGGAGCGGGATCGTCCTCCGCTCCGTCCTGGCCCCGGCGGGAGCAGGGGGGTGGCGGAGCTCCTCCTGCAGCACCGTGTCTCTCCTTCCCCCACCGCAGCTCCCCCTTTTTTCTCCTCTGCCAAGTGATTTTCCCAGGCAGAGACATATTTAATAAGGGTCGTTTATTACGAAGGCGCTTTGAAGGGTCGCCCCTGAAGCCCTGTGTCCATTAAAAACATGGAGGTGACATTTAAACCTCGTTTTAAAGGAGCTCTGGGGTAGTTCAATGAAAGGCAACTCGTTTGTCTTATGAGCTTGGAAACAACCTCCCTTCTTCTCCTTTTGACCACATGGCATAACTCAAAAACAATAGTTCAAAAGTAAAATGGCATCGTGGTGTTCAGCCTCAGACAGGCACCCATCTAGCAGGAGAGAAAAGGGATAGTCCATAACACAATGTGCTTTTTGTGTCCGACTCTGTCACAAGGATTTCGTTGTTTGCTTTAGAGGCTGCGCCTGTTATACTTTCTTGAAAGTGCTTGTGTTAAACAAGAGTTATAAGTCATCCAAAACAACAAACATTTTGATTTTCTTTGCCTAAAGGGTTTTCCCTGGCCATGGGCACCGTGAAAAAATAATGTACTTGCTGAGAAAGGAGCACCAGTAGTAGCATTACAAGCACAGTGCATTAAATATTGAATGACACGAGGAAAAAAAAAGAACTTGTCGAGGGGCACTCAGCCTTAAAGTCTTTCTTCAACTTTGTCTTCAGTGCCTGTTGGACTATTTAAGATGGTGTTAATTAAGGGCTGCATCTGATTCCACTAGCCCCCAGCTTTGTCTCTTCGCAGCGCTCCCGTCAATAGCCCCTCTCAACCGCGGGCTTTCCCCACACGTTGGTTTAGTGGTGCATGTGTCACTTCTTATTTCGAGGCTGAAGAGAAACCCGGATCGTGCATTAAGGGCAAACGGGGAGATAGTAATCAAGCGGTATTGTAGGGCTGGGGGGGGAGGGAGGGAGGGAGGGGGGTGGGGCGGCGGGGCAGGGGCAGGAGGAGGAGGAGGGTGTGCGGCCAAGGCTGGAGCAGGGCAGCAGGGAGCGGAGCGGGGGCACAGCGCCGGGGTGAAAGCCTGTTTGCACATTGCCAACAGCCTGTTTGGCAAACAAGAGGCTGGCGAGCTTAATTTGTTTCAAATTAATCGTTTTCCACAAAAAAAAAAAAAAAAAAAAAAAAAAAAAGAAGGAAAGGAAAGGAAAAAAACCACGCATCAAACAGCCCTCCCCAAAATCCTGCGAGGGAACTGGAGGAAGTGCTTCAGGTCCCACGGCAGCTCCATGCGGGAGCCCACGCGTGGCTGAGTGGGGAGCCGTGGCGTGTGCCTGGGCCCCTTTCCGGCTGTACCCCGGCCGCATGCAGGCCAGCTGCTGGAGCTGCTCTTTGCGGGCCCCGTAAATGAGGCCGACCCTTAGAGTAAGGCAGCCGCCGGTGTGCACCAGGCAGCGAGGTGGGCGGGGGCAGAGCCCCCGGCAGCTACGGGAGCAGGGCGACACACAATCTTGGGGACATCCGGCAGGACTCCTCGCCCTGCGTTTATCTTCTCGTACTTAGGGGTTCCCCTCTCTCCCCTCCGCGGGGAGCACCGAGGCACCCCGCATTTCGGGCAGAAGCCGTTCCTGGGCCCCATCCCTGCGCCCCTGCCCTGGCCGTCGTGGGGGCTCCTCGAACCCCGATGGGACGCCTCGTCCCTCCTTCCCTGAAAGCGCTGGAGGCCGAGAGGGGTTTTGCCCGTGGGGAGCGTCGTCTTCACGCTCAGCAAATACCAACAGCGGGGGCGCAAATTGGGGGGCGGCTCCGCTTTTCTTTACGACTCCTTTTCAACCTGCCATAGGCACAGGGTGTTGAAAGCAAGGGGGCGCAGAGGAATCCTTTGCAGGTGTGTGGGGGGGTGTGTCCCAGTTCCACCCGGGGTCAGCGGGGACCCACTGCCCCAAAGTGCACTCAGAGCTGAGGTCGGGTTAGGGGACCCCCTAATTGGATGGGGCAGGAGGGAATGGTTCACCTCAGTTCTGCCCCACCCGAATGGTAAGGAGGGGAAAGCCAAGCGTGAGTCTGGGAAACCCAATAGCCAGATTCTGTCCGTCTTCTACGGTTTTTTTTTTCAATCTCTATGTTCCCCCTCTCCTCCTCCTCTTCCTTTCACTCTGCAAGCCCGTCTAAAGCGCTCCAAATGGCCTTTCAAACAAGAAAACCCTTCAAGGAAAAATGGGCACACATCCCCTTCCAGGCACCTTGCCAAAATCTCCCAAGCACCCTACCTGGCATCCTAGCTTAAGTTTCTTCAAGAAGTGTGTGTGTGTGTCTGAGTATGCGGGGGGAGTGGGGGGGTTCGGGCCCGATGGGGGGGTGGAATTACAGCCGTCCTGTAGTGGTAGACACAAGTTCAGAGCTCCACTTCTCCCCTATTTAATTAGGCTGGGGAGAGCCGCGGAGGCGCCTGGTTGAGGCGCAAGCGAGGCGGCCGGGCCGAGCGAGTGAGTACCCAACGCAGCCCCGACGGGACGGGAATGGGCACCCCGGGGGAGCCGCGCCGGGGGTCTCCGCACTGAGGGGCGAGGAGGCGAGCAGCCGCCCCCCGGAGAGGGGATGCGAGAGGGGAGGGTGGGAACACTGGGCCGGGGGTGTGCCAGGGGGACTTGCTTCCCCGAACTTGCGGTGCGGGCAGCTAGGCGAGACTGGGGAGGCCAGCGCCGATGCTGCAAAAGTCAGCCCGACCCAGCTGTGACTTCACCTATTAGCCCCGATGTCTTTCCGAGGAGATTGGCGGAGTTAAACATCCCACAATGGGCGCTCTGGGGCGTCTCCAGCCTGACCTCTACCCGGTTTTAATAGTTTCATAGGAACTTCATTAAATCAATTACTTAGTGAGCACATCATCATTTATTTGTAATTAGCACTGAAGAGCTTGATTTTTGCAGCAGCCCGCAGCCCGGTTCCCAGCGGGGTTGGCCATGTACTACAAGCACTTTTGTTTGCTGTGTGTGTTGACTCGTGGTATTATTCGGCCGCCACATAAAAGTGTAATCTTCACGTCTTAATCTAGCGTTCAGGGGGGAAAGCAAAACAAACACGGGGCGGACGAGGCACCGGTTCCCCGTCTCCGTGTCCCCCCCTCCTCGGGCCGTCGGCCCCGCTGCCCGCAGCCGGGCGCGGTGCGGCGGCGGCTCCCGGGCGTGCGGCGGGGAGGAGGGCGGAGGGACGGGAGGGTGGGACGGAGGCCGGGGCCAAAGAGGGGGGGAAAGGGAGGAAATGGGTCATCCGCAGCCAGGACAAAAGGGAACGGCTCGGGGCCTTGAAGGGCATGAAATAAGGGGCTGCAGCTGCGAATCGGCTGCCCGCGGCCGGGCAGGGCGTGGGTGTGCGTGTTGGGAGGAAACCCAGTGGGGCTCAGCGCTGGGGGGGCAGTAAGAAGGCTTTCGTTTGGGGGGCTTCGGGGCAGGAAAGGGGGTGGGTAGGGGCAGGGAAAGCCGCCTCAGACGTAGGGTGGACGTTGGGGGCGGGAGGAGCATAAACTCGTAACCAGTCAGGCCTCCACTTCTCCCCGCAGCCAGCAGCTGGCCATGGCGGCCCCCTACGGGGAGGCGGCTTCACGCGTGGGCCGCCCACGGCTGCCCCCAGGCGACAGCCCCGGCCCCTTTCTCCCACCGCAGAGGCTGCCGCGGCCGCACCGCTGTGCAGGGCCCGCCGGCGCGGTGAGGGGCAGGGATCCCGGGCTACCCCGGGGGGAGGAGGGCTTTGCGGCCCCCTCTCTTTTTGGGCTGTACTGGCTCCCAGAAAGACGTCGTCCAGGCGGGCTCGGGTTTGGGGAGTGGGGGCTGTTTTGGGGTGTCTTCCTGCCGCCCGCTCACTTCCCTCACTCCCAGCGCGAGGGTGGGAAGGGAGCTGATGTCCCGTTAGAGGCGGCAGAATACCCTCAAACTCCCGGGCTTGTGAGCCCCACGCCCAGCCAGTCGCGGGTGGGCACCGAGGCAGGGACCCAAGGTAAAAAGAAAAAGGGGGCGGGTCGGGCTGTAGGTACCCCTGTATGGGAACAGTACCGTGTTCGGCTCTGATGACACCCACACTCTTGGTCCTCAGGCGCTGCCCACATTTCGGCAGTTCACCTGCAGAGGGGCTTTCTCGCCCCGTTGCCGGTCCGGTCCTTCCCCACGGAAACCCGTGGAGGTGAACGGGACGAACAGCCCCGCCGGTACTTGGGATCGGCTCCTACCGGCTGAGGGGATAGGGCGATCCTTAATTTCCATCCTGGACATGGCGACAGTCCGGGTCCGAGGCAAGATTAGTGTAAGGGTGCAGATGTCAGCCGCGACGGAGGCGCCCCTCATCGAGCAGTCGGGCATCTCGTCGGGCGTGGTGGGTGTCCATCGGCCCTGGCCCGGACCGTAGGGGAGCGCGCCTCGGAGCCCCCCAGCTGCAAGGGCCGGAGCGGGGGGCTGGTGGCGCTGGCAGGGCAGAGGCCGCCGTGCAGGGCCGCCGTGGCGTCTGCGAGGCCGTTCGCATACGGGTGATAAAACACGCCGGGTAGGGGGGGGCGAACTTCCTCTCCCCCCACCCCCGATAACACGGCTCGGGATTAGTGCAAGTGCCGGAGGTTCCCAAATTCAAGTAAATAGCAGGAAAACCCCCCTAGATATCATCTGGGAGTTGGAAGGGAGAGAGGCGCTTTACTTGAGCGGAGCAGCCGGGACGCGGCGTGATTTTAATTGCTGTGTATTTTTAATATTAAACCGCTTAAACATCGAACATATCCAATCTCTTCTGTCCGAAAACGACCGTCCGAGAAGCCGAGCGGGGCGGGTTTGTCGCCGGGTTTGGGATAAATGGGAGTTCCCCCGCGATGGCAGCGGGGAGGCGGCGATCGAGGCTGCGCGGACGTGGAGGTTGCACGGCGGCCGAGAGCAGCCCCAGAGCGGCAAGCTCTCTTCTTGCCGGTCAGGAGACAGGGACAGAGCATAAACCCTAGACGTTAAAAAGAAAAAAACCGTTTCCTGTGGGGGAGAAAACCTTACCGTCCTCTCCCCCCTTCTCCTCCCAAATCTACAAATCCCCGGAGCAACTTGTTCCACGGGAGTGCTCACGCAGAGTCGTGGTAACTGGTACATGTTGTAGGATGCTATTTTTAGGGCGTGGGGCTAGAAATAGTGGGGTAACCCTAGACTTTGCTGAGAAAGAGAGGTGCAGGTGGGGAAGGTAGCGCTAGCTGCAACCGGAGGAGTCAGCACGTCAACCGTGGGTGACACGAGTTGCTCGTGGGTGGAGGGAGAAAGAAAGGACCCCATGACATCCATCCTCTCCGTCCAGCCCAGAGCCGGAATTTGCCGGACAGCCGTCGCGGTGCGTGCTCCCGCTGTGCGCGCCTCCAAGCAGCGGAGGTGGCCTGAGGCAGAGACACCTGCCCGTGGCCAGGAGCGGGTCCTGCCCTTGCCCGTGGCAGTGAGTTTTATGGAACCGGGAGCAGGTTCTCAGCCCGGACATGTTTTACAGTCTAAACCCCGTTTGGGTGGGTGGCGGCGCTGCCGCTGCGCCGTCCCGAGGCCCCACGGGGGAGGGGTGTCACGGGTGGAGTCTCGGGGACTCGCGGGCAGTGTCCGTGGGGGGCGACTCAGCACTCCACTCAGCACTCCCTTCTGCCCCACAGCCCATCCGGCCGGGCCATGAGTGCTCCTGCTCATGCCTGCCCGGCCCCACTTGTGCCTGCCTGTGCTTGTCCGTCCCGCCCGTGCCCACCCTTCCAGCCTGTCCTGCTTGGTCCTGCTTCTCCTGCCTGCCCCTACCTGCCCAGCCCACACCCCCTGGACTAGCAACCCTCAGCCTCTGGCTCTGGTGCTGTTCATTGCTGGCAGGGAGCTCATGTACATTTGTTGGGGGCTGTACCCTCTCGCCGGGTACATCCTTTTCATCTGTACTAAGGAGGAGGAAAGCTGTTTCCTGTGAGAAATGGGCAAGGAGAGGATGTTCAACAGGGCAAATCGAGTCAGGTCTCCCCTATCCCAAACCTGGAGGCAGCTTCCCAGACACCCGCCATCACCAACCTGGATGGCAGATCGTGCTTGAAAGTTGAAGCTATGATACCAAATATTTTACAGCAGCTGTTTAATGTTCCCCTACCCAGTTATTAAACACAAATGGGAGTAAATTAAAATGGCAAAGTAAAGCGAAATAAAACCCCTTCTTTTATTCTACTAAGAGACAACATCTAATTAATGAATATTTGAATTCCACAAAAATGCACTCTCCACAGTCACATAAGGCTTTACTTTTAAAACTATAGCCAAATACAAACCAACCCAGCTCAGACCAAGCTTAGGCACAGCCTCGATTCCAAGGGCCAAAGGCCAGGGCAGGCCAAAGACAGAGGCCTGCTGCTTTGGTTCTATCCCAGCTCAGATACTCTCATTGTGGGGGGCCTCCTTTGACTTTTTTGTTCTCATTTTTTGCAAGACAGGGAAGTAGGATTGGCCCAGAGCAGATTTTCAGATTCCAAGTTTGCTGGTGGCAAGCCAGGGCAGCACCAGGCGCTGGCTTCAACAGCCGTGCCCAAGTGCCCAAGTGTGTGTAACTGTTGGGGACAGCTCTTGGATTCTTTTTCCCCCTGCCCTCCAGCACAGAAAAAACCCCAAACCCCTCCCTTGAAACTGTTCATCATGAAATGCCTGAAAACTTTGAATTATTTTACACCATCACCTGACCCAGGGCAATCCGCCTAGGATTTTATCAACATTTACTTCATCAGTACTTAGATTTCTATTGCATTTGCCATTTGTGCATCCTGTCAGGGTTAGAGAAACATATCCCAGGAATGAGATTAACCTGCTCTGATCACTGGGACCATAACCTGTGGGGTTTGATGCTTGCAGCTGGCACCTGGGATCTTCCCAGGGGTATGAGCCTGCCAGGCAGTGCTTGGAGAGGAAACTTTTGAGCTGGGTGCATGCAATCCTGCACCAGGTGGCTCTTAAATAGAAAGCAGAGAAAATGGGAAGATCTTAAGCCCAAATATAGAAATGAACTGTGGGCATTTGAGCTGTTCCAGTGGGGTAGCAAAGCAAGGAGGTCAATAATCCCAGTAGCCCAAGATGATAATGAGCTGGCGAGATAATGATTTAGCAACATTTTATAGCCATGTAAATGGAGCTTCATTCAAGGTTTTGTAAGGTACCATAAAGCATAAGTCTATCTGCCTCTTGGCTGCTCCAGTTCTGCTTTGTGTTTTACCCAAAAAGAGACCATGTCTGCAATTGCAACTAAACCCCTCTAGACACAGATAACACAAGCACTTACACACACCTGGTTCTGAGCCCTCCCCTCCACATGGGCACCGATCTCACCCAAATACACTCAGATCATGTTCATTAGAAGAATAAAAACCACGGGGAATTTTCCAGGATATAGGGGAAAGAAAAACAACCTTTAAAGGAAGATGATGCTGCTGGCATCCACTTGCCTTCTCCCCTGAGCTCTCCAAGGACACTACCACCTCACAGAGCATGTGGTACAGAGTGACAGCAAGGTCCCCTTTAATGGCAGATGTGGCCTTATATTAATGGCTTGTTTTGTAGTGTTTTCTTTGTTTTTATAACTTTGCCACATAAGAAACAGAGTCCCAGCTTTCCTAGGGATTAAGGCATTGCTCTCTCCCTTTCTCAGTTACCTATCTGTTGAAGAATTAAGAATTTTACAAAACCCATTTATTGTATCTAAAGCAAATTAAAAATGTCAAGGTGGAGGATTTTATTTTTAAAAATTTTTTCGAGTGCCAGAAAACATGGTGTGAAATCCCTGTCAAGTCCATCTTACCTACTGCCCTACCAGAAGCATCACTTGGAGGTTCCACTTTCCCCAAAGCACCTGTGGGTCTGACAAGTCAGCAGGGACAGGGGTGGGGAGGAACATGTATCCCATCTTCTGGCTGGGCAGCCCAGATATGAAAAGGGTAATGTCGAAATGAATGTGCAGAAAGCCCAAGCCGGTCCCCAGGGGAGAGGGCTGTGCACATTTTGTCTGCTGCCTCTGTCTGCTCCTTTGAGGAGGGCAGCCTTCATCTCCTGAGGGAAGGACCCCTCTGCTACCCTTGCTAGGGCAGTGCCCATGCTCCGACACAACAGGACATGTTTCAGCTCAGGATTCCCCATGGCAACAGTGGACTTCTGACTCATGGAGAGCAGCAGTACCATTTGCTGTGCTAGCACAGGCCCTGGTGCTCCCCAATGACAAAAGGGATGGATACGTGTGTTGCTGGTGACATGGATGTGCAGGCTTGTCTGTGGCTGCCAGCTCTGGGAATGAGTGCAGTTCAGTGCTGGCAGAAGGTGCTTGATTGATGGCTGGGTATTATGGGGCTACAGTAGAAGTGTCGTGCCAGCTTCTGTGTACCCAGTCCAGATACCCAGGGATTATATCAAAATGGCAGCTTACAACCATGCCTAAATAATAAAGGTACTTTCTTACAAGCACAGTGAACCCAGCCATTTCCTAATGCCAGCACTACATTTGCTTTCCACATTTGCATCTGTGGCTTGTCTGAGCGCCACACGTTGGGGAATTTAAAAACAATCATTCGTATTTTTTCCTTGTTTCCGAATGAACCAGGCTCCTGCAGAAAAATAGCAGGGGGGAATATATTTCTGTTCAGGGATATAGCATTCTAGTCAAGGCATTTGGAGAGTAAAAGCGTAAATGTATAAAGCTGTGAAGAGATAATACATGGGGAAATGATTTTTAAAATATAGAGGTAAAACCAGGATTACACTTTTCCAGAAGCAATTTGTAGACTGTGTAGCAATAGGAATTGGCATGGCAAGCGTGAATCTTAGCTATGCACATATAGATGCTATAGGGATCCCTCGCCAGCAACTTCAGACAAATGACTGAGGCCACAACATGATGGTGTGCACAGATTAAGGTGTGCATACATGCTCATGCACAAACACAGACATGTATGTGCACACGCATGTCTTTACAACCAACACTGTGTGATTATTCTTTCACTTTCAGAAGATTTAGAAATTTTGAAGCACTCTGATAATTTACGCTTACCTATGGGGTCTCAACCATTGGGGCGGCACCTGCTTTATTTCTTGTTGATGTCAATAATTTATTTCAATGACCAGAGGGGACGTGCTATGCATTAATGATTCCTTACGTGCTCTATACATATTCAGATTTCTACTCCTGAGACTGTGCACATTTAGTTTGCCAAGAGATGCTGCTGCCACTCCAGCAGGTATTATTAACTGAGGCAGCATTAAAGCAGCAAGAGGGGTATTGGGAAAATATCTCTGATATCTGGGAAGGGCCAGGAACAGATCATAAACTAAACTTCACTAAAGCTGAAATACACTCAGGACGTTATCTTTCGATGAAAGATTATTTAAGACTCAAGTCTTTGAGGGCAAAGATCATAATGGAATCAATTCCATTTCAGAGCCAAAATTGTGTTGCCAGGTTATAAACTCACATTTCTGTCATGGTCCAGTTGCTACTGGCTAACCATCTCTTCAGCCACCAGCACTGCATTTTTAAAGACAGTTTGGGAAATGCATGACTTTGGAGGAACCAGGGGTGCCAGGGAGTTAGAATGGTTCAAGACTGACTCTTTCTCTTTGTAGCACGGGAGGGAGTGCTGGGCCCATGGCACCGTCAGCTCAGAAGAGGTGAGGAAAGCACAGACAGAATTACTAACTACTTCTCCCTTCATGACAAACTTGTTTCCCTTGTAAGAGGTGAGATACTTCTTCAAAGCACAAAGGAGAGGGGATAACTGGCAGGTGGGGCTCTGTTTGAGCATGAAGAGATTTTCTCCCCCTTCCCTGAGGTCTATTTTTTGTGGTTGTGGCTGCCTTTGAAAGGCAGTAATGAGGTAGGAAATCTTCACACTCCTTTTGGCATTGAAAGGTTTCAGAGCAGGATTGATGCTGGATAGCTGGAAAGAGAAAGTCCAAAACAGAAGTACTTGGGGGTCGTATATTTTTTTTTTTTAGTGGTGTACATGCAAATCATTTGATATGTGTGACTACACGGACAGCAAGCAGAGCAGGATCATTTACAAGTTTTCCTAAATGACGGTTCTTGTTGCTGATCATCATTATGCAAACTTGGTTATTCTTGCTTCCGAAAGCCTATCTTCTTTAGGGTCTCTCTGGGATGATGTAAAGTTTTAATTGACAATATGGATTTCTAACTCAGCTAATACTAACAGTGCCCTTAAGACAAATCAACACAGCATTGGCAGGAGGAAATAATCCCCTTGGTGGAAGCTGGAAGGTAGTCTTTTTCCCTCTTGTGTGAGAGAAATAAAAATCTTCCCCCAAATCTGTTCCAAGAGACACGGTCTGTGCACAGGGCTGAGAGCTGGGACCCATAACCACTAATCCCAGCTCTGACAGACCCCCTTGGTGGTAAATCTCCCCAGCCTCCCTTTCAACACCTGTAAAATGGACAGAATGAGAAGGACGTCCTCCCTTCCTTGGGGTTCACTGTGTCAGCTGTCGTGTGCTGAGCTGTCGGGGGCTGGTCCCGCAGGCATGCCTGTGTACAGCCCTGATCCACGCACCGGCATTTTGTTACCATTTGGTTGGCATAAATATCCCACAACAGCACAGTGCTCCAGACGATAATGGGCAGGCATGTAGCAGTCATCCTTTGTTTTCTTTAAATGATTTCAAGCACCAAATAACATCTCTTTTCCTGGAGCTGCAGGCAAACCATTTGGCCTCCTGGCAGACAGCTTTCCTAGTCCTCGTGAGCCCGCTGCTGTTTACTGGGTAGGCTCGTTGTGTTTTCTGCCCCTTTCTCTCAAAATGTTTCTTTTGGGGAGGGGAGGAGGGGAGGGTGTGCTCTCATTTTCTTTTATTTCATTTTTTGAGCCCCAGAGCTGGCAGAAAACAGCTCCCTCAGAAGTGTGGCTGGTATAGAGCAATGGCCGTGGTGGGGATGCTTCCCGGCTGCATGGGCTGTGCGCCCGTGATTAAGATTGCTGTCAGAAAGAAAGCAGCACTTTCAGAGGATTTTTCATAAAGCACCCAGCAGAACCCAGCATGAAGCAACAAGAGATCTGGGAAATGCCAAAATGGCACTCAGAGTGAATTTTTTTGTCCTTGAAGAGATTTTTACAAAACTCTTCTCTATTGACACACTGTCAAGAAGAGATATTTATGACTTCTAGGCTGAAACAAAGTACAGCAACTTGCATTATGGCGCTAATAAAGGCAGGCAAGTGAAAAAAGAAAGGAGGAAAGAGATCCTTGCTCAGCTCTTGCCTTCATGCATTTGTCAGTGTGTCTGTGACCTGAGCAAGATGCTACCTCTGCCACACAGCCACCACTGTGGTGGCCTGCAGTGTCATGGGGAAACTGTACAGATGCAGCCAAGGCCACCAGCCAGCAGTCCTGGACACACAGTACAACCCTCACCAATGGTTAACTCCATCTTTGCTGCAAAAATGCTGAGAACACCAAGCAAGGCCACACCAAGTGTAGCAAAAGCCACTCTCCCCATTGCACCAATAAAGTAATTTCCCCCCCCCCCCCCCCCTCTCTTCCCTGAGAAGGCCATGTTTGAGGTTGTGGCAGAGAGGACCCAGGTTACACCAGGGATTGGAATTTAAGTGAGCTGAATCCTACATTCACATCCCGTCCTGTTACTCTTGGAGATAATCGCATTGCATCTGTCCGTCTCTCAGCTCTCCATTTTTTAAGGTTATTTGTACCACAGGTAGAATCAAGAGGGCTCCCAATTCACTGTGGCAGTAGTAGTAGCAGTAGTAGTAAAAATAGTAATTATAATTATATTAAGAGACTGGGCTGTAGCCAAAAAAAAATCCCTTTTCACACATTCCCATTTAGATGTGATCCATAAAACTGCATTTTTATGTCAACACATTGGCAATGCTATAACCCAGAGGCTGGCATAAGCAAAGGCATAGCTATATGCATATTTATTTTATATCAGCTCATTTTTACACCAGTGTGCATATAATTACATGGCATGTAAGAATTTATTCTCCTGTGTTCACTGGGATATGCATACGTAGCAGTATTCCATTTACACAGTTGATGTTAAATGACTGATTTGTTATTCTGGATGGTGCTCAGGTAGCCTAACTTTTTTTGATCAGCTGCAAGCTGGTCTAACTCTTTTAGGGCACCAGAAAGGATCACCACGCTTATAACTTCACCGAGGCAAGGAATTGGCCCTTGCCACTTGTAGCTTCAAAAAAAAGAAAAAAAAAAAAGAAGTCTAATTGCATGAGGTGCCACCACTTCCCTCCTCTGATGTGGCATCTCCCATAGCAGCAGATTGTCTCTCTGGCTCATCCAGCCCTGGAGTCAGGTGGTTGTCAAGAACTGACTTTTTCCCCTCTGGCATTTTGGCTCTAGGTCTCCAGGTTGGAGGCCGCAGTTTTCAGCACCTGCTAATAATTTTTTTTAACAGATGATAGAAGGGAAAATTTCCAAATGCAGCAGGGACAATCTGCTGTTCCCTGGGTCAAGCATGGACCACAGGGTTCATTTGCCCTAAAGATGAGGGGCTAGTGATGCCCATGGTTTCAGCAATTATGTTGTGTTCCTCTAGGATGACGGTCGGTGTAGCACCTTTGCTGCAGAGGGGAAGCACTCTGTGTGTGAGCTCTCCTCTTCCTGCTGTAACAGCGACTGGCTCCTCCACCAGTACGGGCAGGAGAATCCACATTGCCAGGAACTGTAATTTGCATTATTTCAAACACACTTTCATTTAAAATCCAAAGGAAACACTGAACTAATTCAATGTATGCAGGTTCAAATTGCAGCACCACTATGGTAAGAATTCAGATGCTCTGTTCCTTGCAGAGATTATGTCTAAAACAAGTCTTGACACAAAACCCTGCTTCAGTATTTCTGGCAGCTCTCTGTCCCATGACTTCCACCACCCTTTGCTAAGCAAGTCCCTTGCCCCCTTCTGTCTGTTTTTCTTGTGATAGTGTGTGTATTTTAATCCAATATAATTATTTGTTCTCATAGCCTTCCCTGGCCAGCAGGAAGTAATGGGACCTCTGAACAGCTCTTGAGAGGCAAGGGAAATAAATAAAAGACAAGGAAATTGGAAGAGTAACAAAGAACAGACCATCCAGAGCAGGTTTCCATTAGGCTCAGGAGGCAAATTACAACAGGCATGGAAGGCTGTAGATGAGACAAAATGTTTCATAAGGTTTTTGTCACTCTCTGATGACACTGGCTAGAAATAATTATATGCCTTTTTATTTTTCTCCGGAGTCCTAAGCTGACTCAAGGTGGAAATCAAGAGAAATGTAGAAGGTTGAATGTTTGCAGGGTGCATGTTATAGCTGGGACTTCTTCCACTGCCTTTTCCAGTACACATGTGTATAACTACATGTACACATCTATGAGGTCAGTCACATCTCTTGCTGGTAACTGGGATGGCAGAGATGCACTGCCTTCCTCCATGAACTATTTGTTCATCCTTGTCCCAGCTCACAGGTGATGGGTACACATGCTTTCCCCCCATTATGCATTCAGAAGTTACCTTTAAGCTCCCTTTCACAAACTAATTACTTTCAAACATACCCATCATAGAGTCAGAGTCTGAAGGTCAAATCAGAGAGTCCAGGTGAATGCTATTCCCACCCTCCCCCGCTTTTTTTTTTTTTTTTAACACTTGCAACATTCCTTTTCAGGTTTGGAAATTAAAGTTATTTTCCTGCCAATGTTTTCTGATTCCATGAGGCAAACATTTCTATTTTCAGTGGAGCAGAAGCCAACATGGCTGTCTCAAGCATGCATTGGTTTTGTGTATCCTGTCAACTCTTTCCCAGACAAAGTGAACAGTCCTGAGATCTGTTCTGCCTCCCCCAATCCACTGGTGCCAACCCTCAGTTTTAGCACATCATGCATAAACCTGAGGCAAATTATGGCTACTTTTTTTTCTTGTAAATACAACTTTGAGGACATTGCTTATTTTATCAGAACTGTGAAACCTCTTCCAACTTTTCAAGCTTGGCTATACTGAAAAATGTGATTTAACACCCAAAGCACAGACTGCCACAGGATTGGGAATGAATCACTATTCATCTTAGTTGCTCAGGTCCCAGATAAATGGAGCATTTGTCCTAATTGCTCATTATATGAACCTTTTGTAAGGACCCCGGCCGTTACAGAACACAGATCGGTGTTGATGCAGGGTCTGAGACAGTGCAATGAGCTGGGGTATCTTGCTGTCCCTTACAGAAGAAGGAGCTGAGCGGGCTGTACAAGTGGAAGTGTCAGTGCATACCCTCATCCTTTTCATTGGGAAGCCAGTATACATCCACTCAGAGATAGGATTCCTGGCTTGCTGGCCGTTATTCACCCTGAACTACAGTGGTTGTTCTTAGGTAACAAAAGCATGAAGCATAAGGGAAAAGAGCTTTGAGACAAGGCAGGCTTTTTTCGCCAGCGCATCTTAAATATTTCTGTCCATTGTTCTTGCTACATTCATATTCTTTCCTGCA
The DNA here is from genome assembly GCA_020086605.1 of Lanius collurio. Taxonomy (NCBI): domain Eukaryota; kingdom Metazoa; phylum Chordata; class Aves; order Passeriformes; family Laniidae; genus Lanius; species Lanius collurio. The sequence goes on along the minus strand of JACBWW010000007.1, from coordinate 4,126,202 downwards.
AGTATATTTATAAAATCAACAACTATAGTAGTTGTATGCGTTTGTTAATATATAGGGCCATGCAAAATCTATGGTTGTGGATGAGTATTATCTTGAAACACTTGGGTGTTCCTTTGCCATGGAGAAGTCCCAGTCCTTGGGAATTTGGGTAATGAACTGGAGATTAATTCATGTTTTCTGTCATGTGTCTGCTTGTGTCTATTAAGGGGCATAATTATGGAGTCAGTAGCTCCAGGTCCTAAGGAAGTGTGTTATATTGGTTCTCTCTCCTTTTAACTTTGTTTCCGTATTTTGCATTCTGGACAACAACAATTATAATATTGTCCACGTACTGTTCCTTTTTCACACAGTATGAATACTGCAGCCTCTGCTGAAGAGTTTTTAGCTGTTTTTAAGGATGTAGAAAAAAACCAACCCTTTGCTTCACATGAATATCTCTTTAGAACTAAACCTTTAATATGGTATGAGTTTTCCAAGCATTGAATTGAGCGGTCATGGGCAGATTTCTGCATGCCAAGTAAGAGTAGATGTAAAATAAAACAAGATTTCAGCTTGTAGCACAGACTGAGTGCCAGGTTTCAAAATCTGTGTTTTGGGGTATGTTTTAAGTTTTGCTTTAGTTTTTATGGTATTGCTCTTTACTGTGCTGTCAGCAGATTTGCTTCTGCTATACCTCTGCCCTTATGATATATGTACTGATGACTGTTTAACTCTTGCCAGAATGTGTCTCCTTTGTGAAAAAATTGCAGCTTGAAGTTGCCGTATTTTGCTCCCGTTGAAGAATCACTGTTTAATTCATTATGGTGTTGCTATGGTTCTGCCATGATGGACTTTGAATGTGATTCTGTTACTCTCAGCAAGTACATGAAAAAAATCTGGTGTCTTGTCCTCTGATCTGCCACCTATAAATCAAAGAATATGATTTCACATATAACTCTTCAGATAATTGCCAAAGAGATATGCCAGTTGGGAGAATCCCAAAATGATTTTGAAAAATAGCTGACAAAACCATGGTCACTCAGGGCAGAATGTGTCCCTGCAATTCCATTCAAATTAATCCAGAAGTGCCTCCAAAAGTGACAGTTGCTCCATGTCTGCCCTCTTCTTTTAGGGTTATTTTTTTCTATCACTGGATTAGACACCATAACAGAGCAGTGGTTCTGAGAAATGCAGAGATTTTTTCCATGGCCAGCTGGGGTCTTGGATCTGTGGCACTGAAGGTTTCCATATGCTGGCAGGGCAGGGACAGAGGAGAGTTTGGAGAGCTGCAGCCATTGGGTGTAGCATGAAGGCAAAGGCTGTTACTGGTGGTGATTATCTGAGAGCTTTTGTTTTCACAACAAATTTCAGGGAAAGGATGAGGAGTGAAAGGAAGGACAAAGACCGGACAGCCTGGATATCTCTTCTAAATCTCCAGCAAAGAATATGGGACATGCACCATAGCAGCTAGCTGGAGCCAAGAAGCTCAGAGAAGTCCACCAAGAGGCAAGGGACAGAAAGGAATGCAAGCCATCCTACACTGACCTTGAGCTCTGACTGAAGCCAAGTCATTTCTGCAGTCCTTACCCAAGCCAGACTCTCACTGGACTAGTGAGACTTTGGTTTCTGTATGGACTGCAGATTTTGGGGTCTGACACACCCTGTGGTGGCAGGTTTCTGCAAAAAACTGATGGTGCAAGGCCATTGCTCAGGGCTTCACCAGGAGAGAGCAAGCACAGGGGGAAGGGATGTTTCCAAATGTGATTTTTTTTTTAAATGAGTGATTTGTTGGCTTCAGGCAAATGGCAGAAGGTTTTACTGAAAAGGCTTCTTTATGAGATTGTGGTTTAGCTTGGGGTAGCTTAGAGAAGTCTGTAAACCCCAGGAGCTCAAAGAGTTTGACAGGTTTGACAGGCCTTCCTGCTACTTATGAACAGGAGGCTGGAGCAAGTGTTCTTGAGATCACCCCCCTGTTTTCCATCAAAGCATGCTGGCAAACCAGAGGAAGAGAGAAATTTTTTTCTTCCCCCATTTTATTTTCTTATATAAAGACAATTTCAGAAATATTCTTTCTAGATCTTTAAAACTTGGCATTTTTTGGCTCCTCTCAATATAAAATTCCCATCCACCTTTCTAGGCTTTGGATTAGACCCTTTCATGGAGCCTTGAGCACCTTAAAATCATTACAGCAATAATCATTAGCAACACACCAAAAACTGGACTACATCACCTTTAAAGAACGCGCCAACTCTAAAGAGCCACACTCTCACCCGGACCCCATAACCACTGTTAAGCCTTTTTGTGTCCACTTGACTGTACCATGCTTCACACACTGCCTTGTCCCAAAGTGAGAAAATAATGAAAGTAATTAAAATTGTAAAAATGGTGGATGAAAGTAATTGAAACAATGAAAATGACTGTAGAGCTGTATGAGTGTCATGTGCAGTGATAGTTAGGGCTACAGGTCCTGGTGCTGACAGGGAGAAGAGCCCTCTTTATTCTCCCTGGGTCAACCTATGCCTCCACACCACCCCTGATCTTACTTAGTAAAGAGAATGAGTGCTTCTAATTAACATCAAATACTTGCCACGTTTGCAAAGCAAAGGGCTTGGATTTCTGCTGTAACAGCAGTGGCTGCTGCTGCAATACTTAAGCCGTCACTGGTCAGAGAGCAGTAGCAGTGTTTGAGCTGAGGGTCACTGCCCTGCAAAGGGAAAGCCTGGAAAGAATCAGTAATTCATGAAAAATGTGCACATAAGGAGGAATTTCCTATTTCTCTGAATTATAGTAATTTAATATAAAAAGAAATCCAGTGATAACTTCCTATGAAATAAATGCCTTTTTGTAAATCTCCGTGGTGAAAATGTGCTTAGCTGAAAATCATCTGGATTCTTCTTACTCTACTTTCTAAACATGCCTCAGTTCCTTACCCAGCTCTAAGCTTGGGAAACTGAAATGAGCTCTGATAACATGAACAGAATGCTTAGGGCAGAACAAACCCAAGAGATTAAGTTAAATTTGCCAGCTGAAGAAAGCTTCTAAGCTTTATTAAACATACAAGCTGGAGGAAACTCTGAAGCCAGCATGTGAGCCTGCTAATATCTTCCACAAAATCTTCCAGCCACGAGGAGCTTCTCAGACTGGGGGAACTCTCCTACCTCCTGAGGAGAAGGAGCAGCTTAGCTCCAGAGGCCAGCCTGTTATTCCATACCCTTATCCCTGGCAGCACCTGACCAGCCCACCTTATCCAGCTGGCCCAGCTGGGAGGCTCATGGGCAAGCCACTTTATTCAGCACCAGCTCAAAAAGTAGAAATTATAATCCCATAGGCAAAGCACCAGAGAAGGCTAGCTGGACTGAAGAAAGAAAAGCAAGCCCCTCAGTGTAAATCCTCTAGCTCTATTCTACTTTCTTATTTTTCTTCTTTTTTTTTTTTTTTTTAATTTTTAAAAATTATTCTTATTAAGGTGTTTTAATACAAATTATGTATTTCAGCCTTTTAATTCTCATACAAAGCCAGTTCCTGCTTTTCTGTGCTCACTGTGGTGAACTATGTCCTACCCTTCTGAAGTATTTTCATGGAACAAATATTTTGTCCCCCTCCTGGATAAAGAGTCACGAAACCTTGGGCTTTCTTTCATGTCATCTTGAGACTTACTTGGTTTCTTCAATTAGCGCAAAAACTTTTTTGCTAGAACTGTGCAAACACAGTAAGAGGTGATCTGTATGCCAGAATGCATCATCTAAATCGACAAGACAAAGGAAACACTGATGTTTCAGCTGTGTAAAGTGGAACTGAGGTATACTGAAATTTCAGAGAAATTTCCACATAGGAAATGTATGCTAGAAGAAAAAATTCAGTTTTGTCCAACCTAGTACTTTATCACTTTGTGGCTCTCTCTCTGACTAGCTTTTCTCTCTGGAATTAAATATTACTTCCCAGGTTTGCTTTTTGCGGGTTCAAATGAACCCAGGGGGACTGAAGGAGTCATCATCACAGCTCACAGATTTCTCGTGGTGAATATGGACCCAATGATGCTCTGAGCTGCAGCTAGCTGCATAATCATGCACATCACATCCTACAAATGAAAACCAGAGCATCCTTCACATACCTCTGTCATTAAACAGTTGGTTACAACCATATGAAACCCTTCAGGAGCTGTGGGAATTTCCCTGTGGCTCCCAGTCTGGGATTTGGGGTGCACCTCCCCCTGTAGTCCTTCCTCACAAAGCATCCTTGAGCTGGTGACTGCCCTTTGCTTGAGTAAGGGATGTCCAACATAGCTTTTCAATTTGAACTCAGCTCCCACTCCACAACTCATTTTTATTTTACTGGGATACCGGTGAAGCTGTAGCTCAGTAACTGATGTTAAGAGGAACTTTTAACACCTCAACAGCAAATGGAGGAGAATGTTTCCCATTAGTGGCTGAGGAAGTAGTGCTCCTGTAACTTCAGCCTTGAAAGCTAATGAAGCTCAGATTGTGGCTGCAGCCTTTGATGTAGAGATGCCTGAGGTCAGTGTAGCTTTCAGAGGTGCCAGTGCTATGCTGTGTCACTGCGTTCGTCTGGGCGAGGGCCCAGTAACTCTAATCCTGTAATCATGTTTCTGTAAGCAACAGTATTTATGGCACAGATAGTGGGGGATAGCTGCAGTGGTAACTAAATTAGGGATACGTTGCAGAGGAGAAGCTAATCCAACCCTGTAATATTTCCAGTAGAGGAAGTTACAGCCAACTACATCAGTAAATAAGTAGCAAAATACTGGAATTGGTGTAGGGAGAGGGTATGGGGATTAAAATGCCATGTTTGGCCATCTAATCCATCTCCCTGCCAGGATCCTCATTCTGCCAGGGGAGTGATGTTAACATGCTGGCAAAAGTCAGGAAATACAAAGCTGTGCCTTGATACTGCATCCTTGGCTCCCACTTATACATGGGGAGGGGGGCTAATAGCACCCACCGATGAGTTTGGCACAGCTAGCTTTGAATTTAATTCCTTCTCTTCAGCTGTTTCACCACCTCAGGCCACATACTATGTATTTTATGTCTTCTAATGTAGGCTGCTGTCTCCCAAGTGCATGTGAATTGTTGGAAAAACACAATTGTGTATTCCACTCTAGTGGGGGGAAAAACACGTATTTGAGTAAATATGGTTTTTCCAGGAGATGAGGAGAGCCTTCCACAAACTATTCTGCTTACTAATGTGTAAGTGCATAGACATTTCTGTTATTTTATTTTTCACAATCCTCTTAACTCCATTATAGATAAATCTCTTCCTATGTAAATTTTGTTAAATCAGAGGTCTTTTATATCCTCACTATGTTTAAGAGGAGAAGAAAATGGGAGTACTTGGTATATCCCTTTTTGATGTGGATATCTCTAACTCTGGGGGAGATTCTGTGTGCAAAACTGGTCATGAAGAATCCACTCTATATATCAAAGAATAAAGAAAAATGATGGTTTAAAGAAAATCTAATGTCAGACTGCAGACTTCAGTTGCATTACTCATAAATGCACACATGCACATACACAAATAATATATAGTATGTATGTATATATGTATAGAAATATACACTCACACATGTATTTCCTTTAGCTCAGTGCCTGAAAGTTCATTTGTGGGCATCCTGATTCTTGATATATTATTTGTAAACAGAAGACCAGGGGATTGGAGTATTTCCTTGACTTCAATGGATGATGAGGCCTCAAGCTGTGCACTCAGATTGGGACCTCTAAGTATCCTGCTGCTACCTAACAGCTTGCTGAAAAATGACATAATTTGTGACATCAGCAATATGCTGCTTTAATAGGGGTTTATAAAATGGTTTCCACCCTCGTATGTCAGGACAAAAACATTTATAGTTGCTAAATCTGAGGTGGCCTCCTCCTGTATTCCTCACAAAACTTGCATCTTTTACTTTTTTGGCATATGTGGCTATAAAGTCTCAGTATAGGAAGAGTGATAGGAAACCATTCAGCAACATCTGTGCAAGAACTCCCACCCCCATCAGTGCCAGGGAAGATGTCACTTTTCAGAAGAACAGTGGCTGCCAGCGGGAGGCTCAGCAATGCAGATTTTAATGCAGAGATTTAATTTCAAATACAATTCACAGTTTGTATGCAGTTGAAAAATGTTTATTACCACCTGGATGCCCAGGACATTGTTTTGGATAAAATAAATTTCAGTTTGGACAATTGCTGTTTTTAAAGCATGTCATGTAAACAAGATGCTTTATATAATTCTAATGGTAACACTGAAGAACACATCAATTTTAAAATCAGCCAAAATAATGCCAAAAAAATAACTGACAACCTTGGATAACAGGACATTAGTCTGAAATTGATTCAAGTAAGAGGGTTGTCATGACTTTTGCAAATGTTCCATTCTATAATACAATAAGAAAAGAATGATTTGCCTCTGGGGTAAATTTGTTTTAAGATAAGATGCAAACAAGAACTCCTCGTGTTTTAAAGGACATAAACATTGTCAGAACCTGATTGGGAGCAGGAGGAGTGTGCTTCAACTTGAAAGATTTGGAGTCACTGCTGTGTTACTGATACATGAAATGAAATCTGTACCTGTCAGAAAACCCACCCTGGGAGTCACAAGTGCCTGGTCACACCTTCAGCATCTCCTCAGATTTCGGGTTGGAGGGAGGCTTGACACATTCATGGGAGAGGGGCCTTCACACGACTTCTTATCAATGAAAAGGGAAGGCACCTCAGAAGATAGATGATCTCTGCAAGGGAATTAGTGGTGGATGAGGCAGGGTCTCTGCCTCTTTGAAGACCATAATCTGGGTTTTCCAGCCCACCACCACCTTGCCCTGAAACAAAGGTGCACTGAGTTAAGAAGAACAGGAAGAATCAGGGAGGGACCATCCAAAAATACGGAGACTTTTTTATCTCTAAGTGGTAGTGCTGCAGGTC
>JACBWW010000007.1:4066150-4119224 GCA_020086605.1 Lanius collurio | reverse complement strand
AAGAAAGAAAGAAAGAAAGAAAGAAAGAAAGAAAGAAAGAAAGAAAGAAAGAAAGAAAGTAAGTTAGTTTTCAAATGGAAGAGCTGCTCATTAGTGTAGATATTCAGCAAACTAAGGTGCAAGCACAGCTTGAAAAAACATAGCAGTAAGAAAGTAAATTTCCTGTTCTTCCTTTGTTCATTTTTTAAGATTCCTTTCTCCTCTTTTTAATTTCCATCTACATGTTATTGCATCAAAAATTTACTATAATATAAAAGATTCGAAGAGAAGACCTGAGGTAGACACCTAGTCTACCCTCCCCCCAGGAAGGCCCTATGGCAAATGCTTTCCTTATTTGCCTTTTCTAGAGAAACCTCATCCCTTTCCTTTAGCAACTCATCTCATTGTGCAACTGGTCTTCAATTAAATTCTTTCTGGTTTGACAAATAGTGAAAGTGCTCATGGATACCGAGAACAAAGGACAACTCCGGTGAAGGGTATGAGAGAACAGGCATGCATCTATCCTCTCCATACCCATTCCTCAGCCATTTCTCAGCCACTCTCTACCAGTAGTTGTCCCACCTCTTCAGCCACATCCCTGTTAACATTTTCTTTGCCAGTTGTGTTACATGCTCATCTACTTTTACTTGTAGTTGGTTCTTTGTTCAGGCTGGTTACTGGATGGACCAGAGAAAAAGCAGCATAAGGGCTTCCATGAGAAGCTCCAGAGAAAAATCACCTCAGATGAGCTTCTGCCATGGGAGAAGATGGTTTGCCAGATATCCCAAGGCTGAATGGGAGGCAAACATGGAAGGGGAGCTGTGAAGGCAGAACTCAGTGGGTTCTACCAGATTCTCTTCAAATGCCATCAGGAGCATCGATGCAAAGAGGAGCACACTGAACTCACAATGCAGTTGGGCTTCAGCCCTGCATTTACTTCTGCAGTAACAGACATGAAATAGGGTGTAGAAGCAAAACACAATTTCTGCTTTTGCCCATAACACTGAGTTATAACTAACCTTAGCTCTCTGCTGATTTCTGCCCTGGTTTTATGCACATTGACTGTATCCGGAGGGAAAGACATGGCTTCTATTTTCATACTCAGTTCTCACATGAAATAATGGGGGAGAGGAGGAGGGGGGAAGATGCAGCTGCAAAAACAGTCAGTGAAACATAAAAATCCTTATTGTTTTGTTGTAGTTCTCGGTGCCCTTCAACTTCTGGGCACAGACAAGACCTCCCCCTGCTCAGGTTCAATATGCAGGGGAGCCTTGAGGCTCAGAATTCCCTTCCTACTTTTCCTAAGCCTTGCTGTCAATTGTGCTTTTGTTCATGGAAAAAAAAATTAGCCCAATGCATGCTAATTTATAGCCAGGGAAGCAATTTAAAAAAAAGTTTATTATCCTTTCCCCCCTGCCTCTCAAATGGAGTGTTACAGCAGCAGGGTTTTTTGGTAAACTTGACACAAACTGATGTCAGTGATGGGGAAGCAAGGCCGGGAACCAAGCACAGATCTTTACATCTTCCCTCCATGTCAAATGGGAAGCCTTCCAGTTTTCTCTGTCTCCCTATATTCAAGAACATGCATGCCTTAGGAAAACCTAGGCAAAAAGACACACTTATTTCCTTAGGCTTTGTCGGTAAATATGCTCTGCACACATTGCCCTTACATACCCACTTTAACAAATGCTTATTAAACATTAAAGAAAAATTTGCCTAATATAGCCACACTGTAGAGACATATTTACCTTTTATTACTGAACTTACTGTAAATTAAGGCATATTCTTAATATTCAACAAAATGTTAGACACCAACTAGTCTATATGGTGAAGTCAGTTGACCCAGGTTGCCTCTGGATTTTGTAACTTAGAATTGCACCAATAGAGGTTTTGCCATTAGCACAGGACTGGCCTTTGCCTTCAGGAGGAACTGTTTTTTTACAAACTGATTGTAAAGAAGGCAATAGATGTCTCTACCTACTACATATTTTAAGTGGTCTCTGAGTAGAGTCATGATGTGGAGTTGAAAGTGCCTGAATGCTTTCAAATGAGCAGGCAGCTTTCACAAGTACCCTAGAAGTCACACGGGGCAGGCAGGGATGGGCAGCCTCGGCAGGGCGAGCTCCTTTTGAGGCATCTCATGGGCAGAGACCACGTCTCTTTCCAGCACTCCCACCAAGTACCACAGACGTGGGGGAACTTCTTCCAGTAGTTCAAAGTAAAACCCAAACTCTTTGCTGGTGACACAAAGTGCTGATGACTGAAGAGGGTGAAAGTGACTTTTTCCCCTGGCCTGTACTCTCACACAGTAATACCAATGATGTAACCAGACAGCTCTTGCATGTCCACTGCCACTGGTTTCCCCTCATCTTGCAAGTATTTAATTCTGTATTGTACAAGTAGAGGCCTCTCAGTGACAAATTCGGAGGCAGGGCTGTCAGTGATGGTCAGATTTGCAGGGAGACATGCACTACTGACTATCTGAGCTGCATTTTTAGACAGAGCAGGACATGGAGAGTTAGTATGAAGCATTTCCAGCAGCATCCCACAGAGTAACAGACCCGCACAAACACTACTAATACATTAGGGACTACTGCAAAAGCAAGCCAGGAAGGAAGTCAGGTATCTGGAAGCCTAGACTAGGTCTTCCCAGCAGTGTTAGTGTCTGCCATAAAGTTTAGGCTATTGCAGGCATGTCTGACACAGAGACAAGGCTTTCACCTTCAGCAAGCTTCAGTTCACAAAATTCTTAACTGGTGTTTGTGCTTGATAGCACAGCTTTGATGACATTAGCAGCACTAGAAGAAGTAGGAATAAAATTCTAAATATAAGATCCAAAGCTACATGGAGTCACACTTTAAATTACAGAGGCCCAAGAAGGTAGCATAGGCATTTATCACTCCTCATTCTCATCAGAATGATCAGCTTCAAATGGTGTCAGCAGGCAGTGGGCACCTACAACAGCTGTAGAAACAGGGCCTCTTGCACTTCTGAAGACATCATTCTGAGCATCACCTTACAGTATTGCCTTTGATATCTCATATTGGGAGCTTCAGAACTAATTGGGGAAGGAATAACCCTAAACATAGCAAGGCTGTCTGATCTCTCCCCTGCTTGCAGTGTGGGTGCATGCAGGACATTTCCACTGTGCAGCCCATTCCCAGCACCCCAGTGTGAGGAGGAAAGCCCCCACTCTGTTCCCAGTGCTGGGAGGCAAAGGGAAGTTTGAGGAGCACCAAAAGGACAAGGCCAAGTGGTGACTGGGAGCAGGAGGGAAGGTGTGATGGAAATGGAGAGCACTAATTTCTGTGCTGTCCCTTTCAGGCACCGGTGGTGCCAGGCTGGTGTATGAGTGTGTGTGTGTGTACCACTCTGCAGGTGGCCCCTCCATGGGCACCCTGGTCCCGACTGAAGGGATTCTGTGGACCTGAGGGTGGCTGGAGGAGACCGTTTTCGTGGCAGAATAATGAATGTGATTAAATCACCTCTTCCTCCTTCTGCCTTCCTTCCCGTTTCCCTTCCCCCCTTCCCTTTCTCCTCGGTGTCCAGGGCTCTTGGCAGCAGCTCAGGAAAGCATGGGACTGTCCCGATCCCTGCAGGATCAGGGGCTGCGCTCCATCCATCCATCCATCCATCCATCCATCCATCCATCCATCCATCCATCCATCCATCCATCCATCCATCCATCCCACGCCCGGTCTCACGGCTGCAGCCCGGCAGTCCCGCGGCAGTGCGCCGGGCTGCGGGGGTTTCCTCCTCCCGCCTGGGCACTGCTGGCGGCTTCTCAACTCCGGGTGGGGAGGACACCCCTCCCATCTGCAGGGCACCTCGTGCAAATGCCAGCACCCCAGAGCCACCCGAAGTGTTCCCCCCGCCCCGCCGGGCGCCGCTCCCCGGGGCTCCCCTCCGCGGGGTGCGCGGCTCCCCAGCTGCAGCAGTAGGGAAAAATAGAAAATACTATACTTGCCCACACGAGCTTTTATTCCCTTCTTCCCACTTTTTAAATCTTTGCAACAGTTGTTATAAACTAGCCCTGCCTCGGGGCTTTGCCACACTCTGAACCCGAGGGAGGTGAAAGTGGGAGAAGAGAGTTGAAGGGATGGGATGGATGAAATGCAGTCAAAGTTGGTTTCCCCCCGACCCCCCTTCCTCCTTCCATTCAAAATCAGAAATTACTGCCCGAGGAGCAGATACTCCGTTTTATTTGCTCGTAAAAAAAAAAAAGTTTTCAAAGCCTAATTTCCACCAGATACATTGATTTTCCGTAAACAGAATTAAAACAATACGCGCGAGTAGGTGCCATTAAAGCCAAGCCATTTCTGGCTGTTAATCACGGGAGAGAAGGATTAGAAAAGTCAGTAAAGGAGCACTGAGTTTGAAACGGAAAAACCCAGAGTTTAGGAAGAGTTAGCTCAGAGGGGGCTGAATCAGCTCAAGAAAACAAGGAGAAACCCTTAATAAGAGTTAAAATTCAGTGTCAGGTTACTTCTCGATATTGCAAGGAATATGCCGTTCCTGTAAGGGATTTGTGGTTGTGAAACGCATCCCCTGCTAAAATACCGTTTGATGTTTGTGTCGAAGAGAAAACTAAAACAATCTTTTTTCCTTTTAAGTTTCCATTTCGAAACCAAAACCAAACAAAAAAAAACAACCCAGAAAAATCCCTCTAAATTTCCAACCGCAGCTTTGAGCAGCTTTTCTGGCGATATTTGTTTCAACCCCCACAGGCGCAGTACCCCTGTGTTCCCGGGGTCTCCCTGCCCTCCCTTCCGCCTTTTCTGCTGCTTGGATGGTCTGCAATGCCCAGCTAAATAATTGCTAGAATTTGGAAAAAAAAAAAAAGAAAAAAAAAAGAAAAAAAAAGCCCGGAAAATGCGCACCAGCATTCAGGTGCTAACCTACTTAATTGAAAGTAATTTATTTTCCATTTTGCCCGTTTTCTCCCTTTAAAACAGAACGCTGAAAGAAAGAATAAGTGCTTTTAACATTTCAGTGTTGTGCTCTGGTAATTACTTTTTCACTTTTCCCCTAAGTTCCAATGTGAAAACCTCACAGGGGGGTCTTTGCTGTAGCAGGGCTACAGTTCCCAATCCCAAGCGCAAGATCTGCAATTACAAACCCATTCGGTGCCCTTCCCTATCATTAATATGCACAAAATCCTGCTGCTAATCTTATAATCTGTTTTGTTTCATCAATTGCTTGCCTAGCACCAGGCGGGAAAGAAAAAGAGAGAAAGAAAAAGAATGAAAGAGGAGAAGAATAAAGCCGGAAAATCACGGAAAGCTTCGGAAAGTAAACGGAAAAGCCAAATAAATCGGATTTTATTTTTGATAAAGCAAAAATCGTTAAGACTGTTAAAAGGAAGCAGGATTTTCCGCTGGAGGGGCGGGTGTCAGGGAAATTTAAGGAAAAATCTGAATATATCCAGCGTTTTATTAGCATATTCGATTTCTCCACGTACGGGTCACGAAGTTCCTTAAGCAGTCAGCTGCGGAGGAGGGAGAGTGCGTGTAAACACCTCAGGAGAGTGTATGAATATCCTCCAGTTTGCCGAGGAAGAGGAGGCGCCGAGCGCGGGCGAGCTGTGGGTGCGGGTTCGGGGGCGCTCCGGCCGCCCCCGCGCTGCCCTCCGCGGCCGCGCAGCTCCCGCGGGCTTGTCACGCCCGGTCATTAAGACTTCAGTAAAACAATGAAGACATTAGTTTTTGAAATCGTCCTCATCCTACTCCTCCCTCCCCCCGCTCCCTCTTCCTGCGCGGCATTAAGGGAATAAAACCATCTACACCACACGCTTCCTATTGAGATTAATGAAAAAATTATGCCGAAAAAGAAAAATAACCCAACAACAGAAAAAACAACCCCAAACAACCCTTATCTCCTATATCCTATTCTCCGTGCCCCGCGCCAGGCCTCGCCGCCGCCTTGCCGTGCACCTGATGATTTATTAACGCAATCTGCGGGGAGAACGACACGCGTGCCCGGCTACGGCTCGTCCCAGCTCATCTCCTAAGTAATTGTTTCTCATTAGTTCTGATAATGTTTTAATAGTGCTGCCCATAATTTAGTCAGACTGGAATTAATAACGGAGGGTGTCCTGAAACGCACGGGGGTGAGGGGGAGCTGCAGTACAAGCAGGTAGTCTTTAATTAATCAGATTAGCCCGGAGGTTCCCGCGCTGTAAGGGATCTCCCGGCGCAGCGCCTCGGACGGGACCCGGCTGGCGGAGAGGCAGAGAGGGGGGTCGGCCCTCGCTGCTCGTCCCCAAACTCCGCGGAGGGGCCGCGGGGGGGCTTTGCCGCCGGCCCCCGCCCGCCCTGAGCCCTCAGGGCCGCCCCGGCGGAGAAGGGCGGAGGGGGGCGGCCCTCCCGCTCCCCGGGCCGGGCCCCGCCGTGTCCCCGCCGTCCCCAGGGGGCCGCCCCCCGCCCCGCTCCTTCGCCGCTCCCGGGCCGGCCCCCGCCGTGTCCCCGCCGTCCCCGGGGAGCCGCGGAGAGGCGCTGCCGCCGCCCCCGCGCTGCCTTTCCTCGCTGCTTCCACGCGGGCCGGCTGGCGGGGTTCTTCCTCCCCCCTCCTCCTCTCCTCTTAATTAAACCAAAAATAACCCGAAATCAGTGAAATCGCTGCTCGGAGACGGAGGGGAAACACGCTAAACGAGCAAGGGGAGGAATAAGGCACTGTGGCTCCATACGTGAAATGGCCATGGAGGCGGTGAGAAATGAAACTAAAAAACAACTGTTTTCTATTTACAATTTTAAATAAACAGAACAGCCTTCCCTGCGGTGTTTGTCTAAGTGCAGCAGCATAGCTGCTGTGTAGGTCATGAAAAGGTTGGTGCATAGTTTAAAACTTCCCATTCTGTTAATTTCTTAAAGAACAGTCGTTCATAGTCTGAGCACAAAAGCTCATGATTTAATGAGGAACAGAAACAAAATCTCTGATTGTTGGTGTTTCAAACTTCATTGGAGTCCTCTGGCAACCACAAGTTGATCCTCTGCAGCTTCAATACCCTTTAGCCCTCCATATAAGAGTACATGCTGAATAGAGGACAATGCCTGGTTGTTATGTTTATTTACCCTTACTACAAGCTGGGTTAACCTCTTCAAAACAGCTTTACTAAGCCCGTTAACCACACAGCCCACATGATCTGTAGCCGTATCCCTAATGTGATGTAAATCTGACTCGAGACCATATGCACAAGTTCTGCTGCATTGTGTCTCCAAAAACTACAAGTTTATTGCCATCCAACCCTTCCCTAGCTGGACGCTTCCAAGGAGGAAACTCTGAATAGCGACTGCTTAAAAAAAAGAGAAGAAAGTCAAGAGTCCTGCATTGTTGGTGCATTATTTTTAATGGCTGTTGCACATTTACAGAAGGGTGATGTGTGGGGAAAGCAAAGCTCACACAGGGTAAAGATTTTCATCACAGTTATTTCAACTGATGCATCATTATTTGAGGCTTTTTCCTTTCTGCCAGGAGTTCTGTATCAGAGTGGGAAGAAGGGGATAGAAATAGAAACAACTGAATCAGTTTTCTTCTGCTGTTTTAACAGAGCTCAGGGCTAATGTTTTGCCCTTCTCCTTCAGTGAAGTCATAACCCCGCATTTGTAGTAATTACTGTGATGTCACAGAGTTGGTGATGTAACTTCATTGTGGGCTATGAGTAGATCATGGACCAAGCAGGAGTGAGTAGCGGTTTGAGCTGGGAATAGTTTTAGTACTTAGCAATTCTGGCAAGCAAACTATAATAGATCTGCAAAATGGAAATGAATTTCTGTTTAAGCTTGACGTCTTTAATTTTGGTCCCCCCCCCCCCCCCCCCCAGTATTATAGTCATCTTTTAAAACAGCTACTGGGGCCCCATGGCGAGAGCTTCATTTACCAGCTCATTTTTTCTTGATGGCTGTGGCAAGCGTAACAATGTTCTGTGCCTGCTTCAGTAATGGCATGTCGATCATACTCCCGTGGAAAGTAAACGCTCCCTGGAAAAGAGAGAACATGGACTTCCTGAGACACCTTTGGAAATTGTAGTTGGCATGTCTTGTTCTTTAAAAACACATTTGTTTGCCAAGGAACATCATCTCCCACAGGAATCCTGAAGAAGTTTTAGGAGACAAACTAATCAAGACAGGGCGAGTGCCATTTAAAGAAATGTGGAGGGCAACAAGCTCTCCAAAGAGGAGGCAAAAAGAGAGAGAAAAGAGAAGCCCAGGGTGCAGCTGGCCTGTTTCAGCCTCTCTAGCTGGCAAGCGCTGAGGACCAAGAGCAGTGAGGCTATGTGTGCCAGCTGGGGAGAGGGGCTGGCAGACACCACACTTGGGGGGCAGCTCTGCTCCCCACCTCCAGCATAACCATCCAGCATCCACCCAGGGCTGTGCCACAGGGCCAGCGGGAAACTGCCTGCAGACAGAGGGCAAAGCCAGAAGTTATCTTTGTCAGTAAACAGTAATGCATGCTTGTGGGGGTGGAGGGAAGTTTTCTTCAATCCAGGGTTTGCTGAGATTGTGCTGCTCCTGCACCTCTCCATTAGGTCTCCAGTGCTAAACATAGGCTGGGCCTGTGCTGAGAGTCAGGGATTGGGATGAAAGCTGAAATAACCAAGTGGATGGCACTATAATATTGCCCAAATCTCCTCTGGAGCCGAGATAAAGCCCACCTGAGCACCACATATAGGGAATTAGCTCAAATGGATGCAGAACTACTTGGTGTGCCTCAGAGGCAGCGACCTGAGAGTTAGGATAGGTTTCAAAGGTCACTTTGTATTCCTAAGGATTTTTTGTTGGTACCATGGTGACAAGTTTAAAACAATTAACTATGAATCATAGTTAAATCTTAAACAGAGGACCTACGTTTTAAATAGTGCCAAACCTGACTTGTTCCCTTAGATGTTGTAATCCTTGTGTGTTGCTGAGGTAGGATTTGGAAGAAAAAACACTGCACTAAGACATGTTGAAGTTCAATAGACAAAAAAAAAAAATCTTATTTGCAATTCTTTTGCAAATTTGACACATTAAAAAACCCCAAACAACAAACCCAAAAATCCCAGTACAAAGCCGCAATCCCTTCCCGGAAGAACTTAGAACTGAGGGCCTGGCCCCAGCACTGCATTGGGCATCTCCGTGAAGCACTGCACTCCCTTTTAATGTCCTGCTACAATCAATATGGCATCACAGGCTGGCCTTGGGTTTGACAGTGAGCAAGGCTAACCTAGAGCAAGGTATGGATGATAGCAGCATTTGTGTCTGTGCAGGAGCAGTGAGAAATGCAGAAGACAAAAATCTTTTTCTGGTTTTCATTTGGGGCTCAATAATTACTAAATAGAGGGCTCCAGTAAGTAAAGTGAAAATATAACCCATTTACAGAAACATTCAGGAAATGCATTGGTCCAGTGGCCTATCTAGCTAAACTGAAGCAGTATTAATTAAATACTAAATCACGTTCTGGAATAGTTAAGACAAAAATCCACCTTAAACAGTCATCTAATACAAACCAATATTCTTACATGTAAGAGCAGGCTGTATTAAAGCCAAAACATAACAGTAAAAACTATTATTTTATTCCAAGTAGATTTTCCTACTTTAGTTTGCAGTATTTTAGGTAGGTTTGGAGAATAATGGGACTGACAGATACTCAAAAGTTGGTGCTTCAAATAAAATTTTTTTGTTTACTGAGCAAACAATCAACCCTACCTTACCCCAACAACACCAACTACTATTATTATTATTAGTAGTAGTATTGTTAGTATTATTATTAATATTAATAATATACCACTTTAAATTATATCTACACATCAGTAATTTTCAGTTATTATTTTAAAACTTTAAAGAAAATGCAGCCTCGAACTACTCAATTTATTAACTGTTGTGAAAAAAATTGGGAACTAAGTAAACATTTTATGACATAGGACTTATTTGGAACAATTTAGGGCTATGATCTCAAACTGCAAGGTACATTTTTTTTTAACTGAAAAAAAACATATTTTACTTGTCCTTTTTTTTCTATAGACATTCAGTAATGCACATTCAGTAACAACAGCTGATTCAGTAGCAAAATAAAGAGTAAAGCTAATTCAGTAACAACTACTGCTTACAGAAGAAATTTTCATGTGGGATGACAGCCGTAAGTAGAAACATGCTGAAGTCTCTAATCATCCTTCCTAGTTCTGTGCAAGGGTGATTTAGGAGTACAGTCATCCTAAGTACCTGCAATAGTTTGCAGAAAGAGATGGGTGCCTAGCAATGTCAATTCTGATACCTGGTGGTCCAAATCATGGCTGGAAGGGTCTTATCCTTTCCACTGACTTGATACAGGATGATCTAAAATCAGATGCCCCTGCAGGTTCCTAAGTTGTACCATGATGAATCTGGGTCAGAATGTCATTTTTATAAAGCAAGAGTTAATTAAACAGCATGCTTGTCCTCTCTTCATTAATATAATATGTTTAGAAAGGAAAACAGGGTAATAGTGTGTATATGGACACACAAACACTGAACCATGTGAGAAGTGTTGCATGTTCCCTGCTTGTCAGTGGGCAGCTGTACTTCAGGTTGCTAGGAATTTGAATTCTTGAAGGAAAAAAATGCCTTTTTTTCTTTCCTAACAGCAAAGGGTAACATGAAGTTGGCTTCTCTGCCTGTTCACTCTGAGGCTTATTTTCCCCCTGCTAATTTGCAGTGTTGAGTTAAAGTCCAGAAAAAGAAACCGATTTTAATGCTATTGAATATACCCTATTCATTGACTCTCTTTCTACCCACAGGTTTCAACAGATAGGAAATACCAGTAATTACAGCTTTGTCCCCATGCTCTCTTTTCCAATTCTGCTAGATGAAATTTGCCTCTAGCATTCTTTTGATTTTCTCTCACATGAATATAAAGAAAACAAGACTTTCAATAAACACCATTTGCTTTGATAGCATTAATCTGGGGATTAATTTAGTCATAGATCTAAATTTTCTTTTTGGCTAATTTTCTCAACAATCTCACACTTCCAGCCTGTACTTAGATTTCCAATAGTTCAACTATGGGACTAAGGGCCTGCTCTTAAGGAAGCTTGCAGCATGAACGGGAGCAACAGCAGGTGGGTAATGCAAGGCTGGGATTTGCATCCATTGCAGTCGGTGGCTGTGGTTCTTGCTCACCACGTAACAATTAAAATTATTCAGAGGGAGCTTTTTCAGAACTCTGCAAAAGGACTCTGCCATCAGGCTAATCAAATGTGTCTGTCGTGCTTTGGGAAGAGACAGGTCCTCCAGATAAAGGCTGATGGAGAAGCTGGGAGAAGCAACATCCAGGAAGCAGAGCCCCAGATGATGGACACAGCCTCCGGGTTACAATAGTTGGATGCAAGTAACTCGGTGACACTGTTGGGGCTGCCCAAGGCAGCACAGCATCCAGCTGCAGATGTCCCTGGCTTCTGCTGCTGCAGGCAGGGGTCAGCTGCAGCAAGCAGGGAAAGCTGACTCCTTCACAAGGAGCGAGTCCCAAACAAAGGTGGTGCAAAAGCATTGGCAGAGGCAAAGGATGAGAGAGGGGTCTCCGTGTAAATTCCAGCTGAACCACAGCCAATGGAAGACCCAGGGACAAAGACCAGGCACAATGGGAAGCACAGCAATTTATTTGGGGGTGGAACAAAGGGAAACAACCAATGGGGATCGACTGGGGAGGAGGTGAGAACAGGGGACTATCCAATAGGGATAACTTAAGGGAGGGAATTAGATGAGTAGACCAATGGGGCATTGAAGAAGGGAGAGCTTTCCAGAACTAATACATAAGCAACTAGGGGAAATACATAAACATGAACTTATATGTAAAACTGGGTGGCGAACTCCTGAACCATTAAACTTAAAACATGTTAACTAGGAACCAGTAGGAACATGGGAACTTGCTGTAACCACGGGGTGAGAATCAGACCTCTGTGTTCTGGAGGCCTGTCCACTAGCCCATTGAATGCTGTGATGGAGTGGTTGCTGCTATCAGTATTTCAACAACTCAGGCTGGATGAGAAGTGGGGGAATAGAGGACAGCTGTGGTACTCACCAGACAGCAGTCTGGTAAGTGCAACTCTTCTGAGGAATGGGCAGCTTTGTGGGCTAAAGACTCTGCCTGTGTCTTAAGCAGCTCAGCACAGATTCTGCTATGTGTATCCAGTGCCATCCTCATGAAGCCACACAGAGAATGTGCTGAAGGCAAAGCCCTGTGAGAAATAAGGTGACTTTGCCACTCACCAGTCTGCAGTGTATGGGAGCTGTAAGGGCACTTTCACTGGCCCACGCTGTACAGCTTTGAAGGCAGCACAACAAAGCAGAGAGGTTTGTAAATACAAAATGTCTGTGCTCCCTCAGCCTGATTGCTCTATAGCTCTGTTAGGGCAGACTACCAAGGAGGAATCAAGGGAGAAAGTGAATGGGCAGTGTTCCTTGTTTGGGTCATTATGCAGACTAGCAAAAAGTCCTTCCCAATTGACTTACAAGAAAGGGAAGGCTCAAGGTGTTTCCTTCTGGCCTGAACTATTATTCACACTGACATTTAATGCTCTGTTAGGACAGTAGTAACATTTTTTAAAAAGTAACAGCAATTTATGCAAGATGCAGGCCAAGCTGAGTAAGGTCTTAACAGCTCTGCTTTGAATTTCATTATATCCTAAAGCACTGTGAGGATGGAACAAAGATTTGGCAAATACAGAAAACAGGTGCAAGTGAATTAAAATTGTAGAAAGCTGATAGTTTTGTTGTTGTTGTTTTTGTGGTTGTTTGGTTGGGGTTTTTTTTAGTTCTTGATGTTGTTTCCTCAGAAGGTGATGGCAAATTATACTCTTGGAAATATGGGAATTGAGAATGGTCAGCTCCAAGTGATGCAAGGATCCAGCCTACAGGCAAGAGAAGCCATAAGGCAGAGTTGACAGAGAGCAGTAATTTTCCCAGGTTAGGACATGAAGATACAGGCTCATGATAAAGGAGGGCAAATCAGCTGTGCAATAAGAATATCAAATGTAACAAATTTCCAGGTGGTTGTGGAGAGACTGAAGAGATGCCAAACCAAACTTTATAACACACCAGTTTGGTAGATTTTATGCTTGTATCTTTTGAAGCTCCTTTTAGATAAATGCAGCCACTCCAGCACAGCTCAGACCTAGCAAAGTTCAGTGTGTAATTGAGGGCTCTTCTTTGACAGCTTAAAATACAACCCTGGCCGCATGCTGCCATGGATCTTAAACATGGCTCTTGTTATATATATATGTCACCCTTAAAGATTTCCCTTGCCTATAAGAAATTACATGTATCAAGTCACAGAAAGAGTCTCAGCATTGGTCTGTCATTTGCCATGGCAAAAGATGAACACATTAATGCAGTGTTTCCTGGAGCATG
This sequence comes from Lanius collurio, assembly GCA_020086605.1. Classification (NCBI taxonomy): domain Eukaryota; kingdom Metazoa; phylum Chordata; class Aves; order Passeriformes; family Laniidae; genus Lanius; species Lanius collurio. The sequence goes on along the minus strand of JACBWW010000007.1, from coordinate 4,105,887 downwards.
AAGACCTCCTCTTTTTGTTTGTGTCTCCCCTATATTCGGAAACATTTACTTTGTGAAACTTTTGGGAGTGGTTAAAGACCTTGGTAAATTTATAAGACCATTTCATAACCAGAGTATACTAGTTTTTGGTGGCAAGAAGCATTTTACCTTTCTAGAAGTTAAATGGACAGGATTCAGGGTCCACGATTTCTGTGTTGTCTGGGGATCAATACTTTGTGGTGGAACGAGGAGAAGGGAAGAAATGATACAGGTAATTGTCTTGCTAGTGTTCATCATAGGTATAATGGAATTGTGTTATATATGGAATTGTGTTGACTTTGACTACAACAGGGGATGGACAGGATGACAAGTGAGGTACCCTTACATTTTTCCACAAGATCAGGGAATGTAAAGTTTTATACTTCTTCATCAGTGCTGAAACCTTTTTATATGATACACAATGTTTCACAGGGTTTTACTCTCACCATATTTTGTTTCTTGGTGTACCACTGGATTAAGGAGAGAAATAAGCAGAAAAAAACTATCACAATACAGAACATTTAAGGCACCTCATAGTAATGTGACACAATTATCTCTGAGTTGTATATTAAAATACTTCAGTTAATTAAAGTCAAATAATAATTGTTCTGGGACATGTGGGACAGTGATCAGATGAGCTAGTTCCCTTTGGTTGACAATACAGAAGAATTAGATGTACTCCTGCACCTGGGATTGCTCATGGCTTTTACCTCAGCATTTGCTCCATCTGTGGGTACCTGTGTCTCCGTCCACATCCGTCCCAATGACTGCAATGAGACCCTCAGTTTTTAGACCACTGTAATCTATTGATCACCTGCACTGGTATTGAATATGAAGTTTGGTTTTCCTAAGACATAGTAAGTATGTAAATTTTGAAGTACCAAGTAACTTCTGTAAATTCCAAAAAGTCTACTGGCTCCCTGTCTGTTGGCAGATGGGACTCCAAGCCTGAGCATCGATTTTGAGAGCTCTGTGCTCTGTTTTTGGAACCACTGCTGTGGTCCACTCAGTCATTGTCCAGCCTTTGCTAATAAACCTTTGATTTGATGCCTGGATCTTGTCATACATGTAGCCAACAACTTTTAACTCCCATGTGAGAGTTGCCAGGATTTTCTCAAAGATATTTATATAGGTTACACTGAGATTGTGGCAGTAGAAAGAAAAAAACCCAGTTGTCTTGCATCAGATGAAAGAATATAGCCAATAGTGCTAGGTTAATTTGGTGTGTGTGTCCACATATCCACTGTCCTAGGCCACTGTTCAGAGATAGCCACCTTCTTCAAAAGGAGCTTACTCAGGGAATCTAATCAGGCTACTTAGATGGCAGGCTTTAAAGTGCTAGGGGATCCTGGTGAGTAGGTAAGGCTTTGCCACGGGGGACATTCTGAGTAGTTAGGCCAGTGGAAAAAAAGGAAAAGCAACACAAGATAATGCTCCAGGAAACTGCAATAAGGACAAGAAATCACCTGCTGCTGAATTTTGAATTAAGCATGAGTCCAAAATAGGGGTTATCTAATGCTTATGGAATTGCCAAAACCTCCTCTTCGACTACTCGGGGGACTACTGATTGTAAGACAGTCTCACAAGTGAGGGGAGGTCCTTGGATAGTACTCTGCTGTCACGTGGTTAGAAATAGTGCACCACTGACAAAGATTTGGGTTTCTGTTTTCCAGTTACTTTTCTCAACGGTTTTGCTAGCAATACTTTGCTTTGCAGACCAAATCCCTGCAGAGTGTGTGGTAGTCTGGTTGTCTCCTTGTCCTACTTGGCAGTCTTTGGAGGGGATGTGCATCTAGGATGTGGAGGAAATGGGCATAAGGGGACCAACGAGCCAGCCACCCTTCTTTCCTCCATCCCCTTCATCATTAGGAGATGTTGTGAGTCAAACAGAGGTCCCGCACTGCTCTGGTAACACGGGCCAGAGGCTGTGTGTGAATACAGCCATTGTGTAAATAAGTAATTATGTAAGTCCCCTTCCAACCCCTGTGACCTGTGTCGGCACTTGTGGGCACATGCCAGGCTAAATGGAAATGAGCAGAAGGGGTGATGCCAGCTGGCTAGTGCAAACCTTGTGTACCTCCTAACCCGTATAGACAAGCGTTCTCAAGTCCACAGACACAAGAAATCTTTGATCCAGTTATCTGAGAAACACTAATTCTTTCCATGGTAATTCAGTGTCTTGCCCACTTCTGAAACCCAGAGGTCTAGTTATGACTTTTTGGAGAAACCAAAAATAAGAGGAATAAAGATACCAAAATCTGCTTGGCTCTGAGAACATTACCTCTAATCCTGCACAAAATTAGCTGTTAAAAGGAAATAAGAGTTTTGTGTTCTGCAAGCAGGGCAGATTTGGTCTTCTGAGAAGGGAAGGGAGCAGGTGGATGGCAAAGGCTGCCCCTAAAAAGCATGGCATTCAGAAAGATAATTCCCCTGGGATTAATGAAAACACACATTGTTTAAGTGACTCCCTGCAGAGGAAATTTGGAAGTCTTTGCTCTGGGGCTTAAAAGGAATGCTTGGATTTGCTTACAGGTAATGAACAAAAGAGAAGAGGAGCTGGTCACAGCAAATGGTGTTGGGTCTGTGCCTGGGGGAGGAGTGATTCTTGTGTACAAAGGAATGATTTCTCTTGAAACAGAAGGTTGAGACCATATTTTTTGGGAAGTCAAGAGCTAACAGCTGTGATGGTGCTGAATGCAGGTTTAATTAATTTTTTTCTTCTGCAAGTTGTAGCCAAAGAGCCGTCATTAAGAGCTGGGTCATGATTCTACCTTCTTGTAATGAACTTCCAAAGGTTAGTGAGCTGCTAGGAGGTGTTCAGTGAAATCTGGGTCAACTGGGAATATTTTCCTGACTGTGACATGATAATGCCTCTCTCTCTTCTCTGCTCAGGCCTGTCCTGCCTCCAGAGCAGGCTCACGTGTAACTCTTGCTTTAAGTGTCTTTGCAGTAGGTAAGAAATACCCAAATAACCAGTGCAGTCACAAGTGACAAACTGAAGACTTCACAGGCAGTGAGCTTTACGGATAAAGATTTTTGGGCCGCATATTGTCATAGCCTCTCCTTTGGACCCTTTCACATTCACCCCCTTTCTGTAACAACAGTATGGGTGGAAAGACACCTGTACACAAAATCTTTGGAGAAAATAAACAATCCCTGAAAAGGTTTGTCAAATATATCTTTTTGGCCAGAGGAGATGCTCAGTGGGTCTCTGATCTGTTGAAGCGTGGATGGGGAGGGAATTCTGCACAGTATCACCATTAACTTTCCGCAGACATTTTGTTCATGTATAGAAAACACTGGAAATCACTACCTTTTGTTTCTTTTTGAGAGCATAATCTTCTACTGGAGTAGAAGTAGTCAGTGAGTTCAGAGGATAAATCAGTTTGTAATGCCAGAAGCAGGCCTGTTTGTTTGAGATAGGTTTCTACCTCTAGGAGCAGATGGAAGGACACAAAAGGTCAAGAAAGAAAGAGCAACAACCACATGAAATAGAGATTGATTTTTGCCTCAAATAACTCCCGAGCAGCAGTGCAAGAACTCTGACAGAAGAAGCCCTTTCTAAAGCTCAACAGGTAGAAAGGACTTTGTGATCCTTCAAGTCCACAGTGGGACAGGAAAGATGAAGAACAAGGACCTACAAGGTCCTTCATTTCTTCTCCACCTGGCATTACTGTTTCCAGCCCATATATAAGGGTTTTGCCCTGCTACGTGAGCCAGACAAGCTGTTTTTTCCTTCTTACAGTCCCCCAAGCTGCCTGAACCACCAGGGATAACCCTTTCAGCTGGGGTGGGCCTGGAGATCTTGTTTGTCCAGCTCCAGAAACTCCTCAGGCCACCAAAGTCTCTCCCCGAGCAAACAATCTATTTAAGATCCCCAAATGAAAGGCAGACATGAGCATTTTTTAAAATCGCTTTTGCATTTGTCTTTGCATTTTCTTTAGTTACCTTCCCATTGTCGTTGTTGCCTTCTGTGTGCTCCTCTAGAGCAGGAAGGAATAAAATTAAAGAAGCAGAGGAAAGTTCCAGAAATCAGGGATATTCTCCACTGGTTTTCATTCTCTGTCTTATACTGTATTGGGAACGGAAGAATCCTAGAGAGCACACTTGCTGCTGCCAAGCAAATCTTTATTTTATAGCACAAAGGCAGCTTCCTGGACAAACAGCCTATCCAACCATGCATTTTTTCTCCCTAGTGAGCATCATGGTTATTATATGGAAAAGTGAAAAGTAACTGGTATTGAGACTTTAGGATCCTCAGACGCCCTTCATTTAGTATTTTGGAATTAACTTGAGCTTTATAATCATGGAAGCAATGTGTTAAATATAAACTAGAAAATTCAATCTGAAAGTAAACGACTGCAGGGCACATAGATGGCATTTGATACCAAAGGGAAAGGTAGCTGTAAAATACAAGGGAGTTGAGAAAAATAGTAACAGTGAGGCTCGTTCTGCCAACAAGCATAGAATTGCCCATATTTTTGTATTCTGTGTTTTTTCTAATTTCAGATTCATTTTTTGAATGGCATTGAACGGCCATTTCTGACTGTAATTCTCTATTTCAACCAACAGAGCTTTTGCAGAGAGCCACTCAAGGTCCCTGAAAAAGCTGGCTAGCACAGAAAGAAGTGAAAAGGCAGCAAGATTGCTGCTACTTAAATTAACTGAAACAATATTTTGGCTGTACAGGCTTCTGAATTCCCTCAGTAAGGCTTAAGAAGAGCCATCTGGTCAGAACATTACCTCTCTAGTTAGATCCTGCTTTGGAAATTGAAATGAGGCTCACAAGAGCTCGTCAATGCTTTTTAAAGAGGGATTTTGGGATTGTGGGTAGTTGTCTTGGTGGGTTGGTTGGTGCAGCGCAGGCTTTGGCACGATGGTGGGCAGGTGTCTGCAGTGCTGGGTGTCTTCCCACTCCACGTCCATAGCAAAGCATCGGCTGCACTGGGAAAGTGCCGACACAGCATGGCCCTCCCAAAAGCACCTCACTCTGCATTTACCTCCTTGAGCCGACAAGGATAGAGGAGTCGTGCCTTGCTGAGGGGGAGCCCAGAGAGGTGCCATCCTCTGCAGGGCCTGTGTCCCCTGGGACAGGAGCAGCTGACTCCTCCAGGGGCTACCTCCGGGTGGAAAGGCTACGGAGGCGCACAGATCCATCCTGCTCCCGGCTCATGGTGAAACTTCTCCCCACGGGAAATATCAGTGTGCCATCTGAGTCCCTCTCCCTCTGCGTTTTGGACACAGGTCTTTAATGAGTGGAGGAAAACAGATTAAGAGCCATCGAATGCCTGCTAGGGAGTGGAAAGCGGGGAAGCTGGCAAGAAAATGTTTTTGTATGAGTTTCTGCCCTGCTTAGAATCTTTTGCAGCCCTGTGTAGTAAAATCTGTCTCCTCCTCTGCCCACCTGGCATAACTCCCTCAGGACTGATTGCACCAATGTAGGAAGCAGTATAGCACAAGCAATTAGCTAATACAGCCCCTTCTGCTCTATTGTAAAGGTTCAAAATTTGCCCCCAGATGGATCTTTCTAAGAGAAAAGCCTTCAACCATGACACAAAACACATTTGTAAAGCATTTTTCAAATACTAAAACTATATAGACAAACTTTGGGTACTAATATGAGCTCTCTCGATCTCAGTTTTGACATTAAAATTTCACTTGGCCACTTTTTAAAAAGATAAACAATGTAACAGTGGCCAATGCTTAAATCCCACCAGCACTCTTCATCTTTGCATAGAGATGCACCTGAGCTTGGACTTCTAAAGGATGGTGCTCCTTAAAGGTGGCAATTTATCACAAATTCTTGAATCCCCCACTCTGCTGTGAAAAGAATACACATTGCCTGATTAACATACAGGACAGCAAATGTCCTGTGCTCTCGGAGGGAGGGCTGACAGTGCTGCAGCCCAGCATGCACAGAGGTACCCTGTGCTGCCACTGTTGTTCTGGGACGGATCCAGCTTGGGTGGTGGCACCTCAAAACTCAGCAGTCTGTCCTGAGCAAGGGGAGTGGGGGGCTGGGCTGCTCCCTCGCTCCCAGCTCTGCATAAAGCCCTGAGATAGAATGTCCTGTCAAGTGCAGTGTAATCCCTGTGAGTGGATGGGGTTTTATACAGCCCCATGCCTGAGGGATGCTCCTGTGCATCCCTTCCAAGAGGCATCGGTGGGACATGGTCCTACTTTCCTAGCAACCACGGGCTGGATTGAGACAGGGTGGATCCCATGTGGCTGGGGAGCCCTCCTGGGGTCCACAGCACAGCCAGGAGAAGGAGAAAAGCCAGGAGAGACCTCCGTGTGAGGCACTGGGAGCTGGATCTGGCCCAAGCACGAGGGCGCATCGTCTCTAAGATACAGTGGCTTGGGGTAGCTTTTCCTAAACAAAGAGCATTATAAGGGAGCCACTGCTGGAAATTTCCATTCCTTTGTTGGATTGATGCTGTGTAAATAAATGCATTCCTAAGATTTTTCATAATCCTGGAAAGGTCTGTAAATGAAACTGTACAGTTTGCCAAATCACTGGAGTTCATATATATTATTCTTCAGCTGCTGGGAACATGATATACAATGGCACAGAATATAATGCAAGAAACATATGCTAAAGGTCTTCTTAGAAGCACTCGCACAATTTGTATGTGGCGCGTACAAATATTTCTTTTGATTTGCTCTATGAGATTTAAATAGTCAACCCATATTACAACCTGGGTGGGTGATATCCTTACCTTAACTCTAAATAATCTGTACCTGACAAGTGACCTTGGCAGCTTCATTTAGTTATTCCATAGTTCAATATGTGGGTGCTTTGAAAGCATTTGTAAATTAGTATGTGAGATAAATGTGTAATCGACCTTTTACTTTATTCTTCTGCTTTTCTTTATATTTGAATTTTGTTTAAAAGTAAGGCAGTTTGGAAAGATTCAATTTCAATAATGATATTGTGCCTGATGTACTTACACATTGATTGTCTTAAAAATGCATTTTAAATGTCAACATTTTTGTCATATATAAACAATAACTACATATAGAAGAAATACAGTCCTGTATGCAGTGTACTGGTAAAGTAAAACTCAGGAGTTACTTAAAGAGTAAAGACTCTTACATCCTCATTGTTAGAAATCATATATTTTTAAAAATAGGATGGTAACTTCTCCCACTAACTCTACCCTCTTGGATTCAGTTAATCTGTATTTATAAAATCATTTCTCTATTTAACATAGCACAAATGCTTTAGAAATTTCTAACAGAAACTGTTCTTTAGACTACTGGAATGATGTTTATCACCCTTCTTTCTCATTTTTGAGCACACCGACATTTATCTTACATTTAGACTTTCCAACAGCTATGCCTGCTGTCTTTAGGATGAAAATTTTAATTTTGAAAATCATATCCCCTAGTAATGCAGTTCTACTGGAAAAATATTGAAATGACCTGGAAATAACACTTTTCTTTTTAAGCACTTTTCAGTTTTAGATCTTAGTTCTAGACAAAAGAGAGCACTTAATAAATAGACAAATAAAATACAAAATGTACTTTTTCAACTTTTGTTTCTACTTGTCCAAAACATAATGTTACCATTTATTTCTTAGACATACTATTTTTAAATTAGATTAGAAATGTGAAAAACAGCCCTACAAACAAAACAATCCAGAAACCAAACCAAAGCAACCCCTCAGACAGGACTATCTCCATAGGGCAAGCCCAAATACTTCTGGCTAGCTGGTTAGCTCTCCTAATTTCCTTCTGTTTGGGCTGCCACAGCATCTCTAATTCCACAGTCCTAATTTGAGATCCTAATTTTTCCAGACCTCAGTACTCACATTTGGGGGCTGCTGTGTCAAAGCATTTCAGCGTCCAGGATGAAGTAGCCTGGTTCAGCCTTCTTTCAAAAGAAGATTATTATGGTAATTGTAGGGCTCAAATCGGAATAGATTATAAAAGCTTATTACTGTATTTTAATATAAAATATTGTTAACTAAGGGCATCAAACTTTAAACCAAATTAATAGCAAACTATGATCCTAGAGACTGCAGACCAGTAACTTACCTACCACACAAACAGCTGCACAAATTCCTCACATTTATTTTTTCCAGGCTTTCAACTTTGATTAATAACATGGTAAAACCATGCAAGTCTCAACCATATTAACCACCGCTATATTTTTAGTCTTACTGACATGAACACTTTAATATAATAAAAGGGAAAGGAAAACAGAAGAGGTGTTTCATTAGGACACGAGGATTACTGAAACCGCTGTGTGGAGTATTTGCCAGGAGGTGGTGGGAGAAGAGTTATTACTCACATTTTAGCATGTCGTTAGGATGTGGAGCGAGAGGATCCCTCAGTGAGATATGTTTGCTTTGGAAAAAAAATTAAGCAATCAGACCGTCCAAGCTCTTCTCACTGACGCAGCCATAATAGCAAATTAGAGACTCAGTTAATGAGTTTCCAGCATTACATGGAAAACTATTTTTCCAAATCCGTTATAAAGTCCATTAATACAACAGTGCTACAAGATCCTGAAGTTTACATATTAACTTGCCAGTCCTTTTTTATTGATAGAGGGCTACATGCAAAAATATATGAAGCATGCAACCTGGATGGTTAAAAAAATAGCCTGCACCACAAACCCTTAGCAAATTTGCTCTTGCAGCTGATTACACAAGCTTTTAACATATTTTAAAAGCATTTATAAAGAGAAAAAAAATCCCCCAAACCCAAGTAAACCCCCCCTGAATGGCTGATACAAACAAAAAACCTCAGCATTATGTCAGTAAAATAGCAGCTTCAAAACAAATTTAAAGACTAATAATTGCCTAACACAAAATAATTCAATTTTAAACATGTTTGGCTTAATGATTGTGTGATACTGGGACTACAGTAAAATGTAGTCCAGTCTCCTAGTTGACTGTTCATATGGCAGGGATGTTCCTTAGCTGAGTTTCTGACACTAACTTCAGCTGAATGAATAGTATTAAACATATCATAAACAATATTTGGCTGAGTAAGTTGTTTTACTTTTTTCTTGCTGCATCTACCTGCCTACACATTTGCACCAGCAGTATGTTTGTAACGATGCCTTTTGTAAGGGAGCCAAGGCTTGCAAATCAGGATAATGGGCAAAACCAGTCACATATTTTCTATTTCTATATTGTTTGCATGAAGAGAGCCACATTTCAAAATTCAGGGGAAGAGAACAAAGAGATCCAGGCATACAGCATCCTAAGAGTGACCCTGAAATCACTGCTCTGGACAGCACCCAAATAGCATAGCCATGGCTCTGTTGGATACACCGAGATACCACAAAGGGGATGCAATAGCCCAGCAAGGAGAAGGGCAGAGCAATAGCAAATACCTTGTCATACTTTAACTCTGAGAAGAAAGCATAATTTCTATTTTGACCTTTACAGCATTTTTAATGCACAACATCCGCAGTATCAGAAATGCAGGGGAACAGGAAAGGCAGATATCCCATTTTTTTTCTACCCACTAGAAAGTGTAAAAAAATGTGCACAAAACATTTATGTGGCACCAGAGAAAGTGAGACCCTATGCACAGTCTTATAGATGAACTTCATGACTGGAGGGATTTGTCTCCTACTTGAATGGCACACAAGCACATGTGAACCATTTCCACTCATCTGCACTCCCCATTCTGACATTGGGACTTTGCTTTATAACTAGCCTAGGCTTGGCTGAGACTAAGATAAACATGTTTGGCTGCAACTTTTTTTCTTTCAAAAAGAGGCAAACTGGATTATAGCAAATAACCTTTAAGATAATTAACTGACAATGCCGCAACTAGCATAAAATCTTCCTTCAGGCGACCCCTAATTTAAGTATTACTGGCACAAAGTGGAGACAGATTGTGCATCACCACCGCAATATTTACATAGCAGAAACCCACAGAGCAGGAAACGTGAGACTCAATGATGCACTAAATTAGGAACAATCATATTCTAGTGTTAATTTGCTTTCTCCTCTATCCAAAATTCAGGTCCAGCAATTGGTACAAATGCACATAAAACATTCCCATTTTTAATGATTAAGAACCACAATCTGCAAACAGTTTCACTCAAAAGTACATTCAGTCATTACTGGGCATGTTAGAGGGATCAAACCCCCAAAAGTGAAACAGGTCTACCATCACAGAGATTTTTTTAGAAACCAAAGGCTTCCTAATCCATTTATTTAATTCCATAAAAGATGTCTGTGAAAGCAGTCTGAGTCCTCTGCCAGACTACCTGACTTTTGGTTGCAAATATTTTCCTCTGACAATAACACTGGGATTCTGCAGCATAATGGAGCAGCAGTTTTAATTCTCCGATCCTGTAGATACTTGCAGGTACTCAAAAGGCTGTGTAATCAAAGAATTAAAGTTAAAATGGGGAGGAAGGAAAAGATAGCCATTCTATTTCTAAATATATTGGGAAGCGATACATTTATAATATACACTATCCAGAGACAGATTTCCCAAGCAATACTCTTAGTTACAGCACACTTCGTAAGATAAAAGCAAAGAGCCATCACTGACCTTTCTAAATATTAAATATTATTCAAATTTGGTTCCACTATGGCATATTAACAAAATATTTACCTTGCCTAATCGCTGATGTTCTTCAAAAGCAGAAATCAGTTCTTGTGCCCACTTTATTTTTTCAGGGCTTGGAGAGAACTGTTCCTGGACAACAGCAATTTGGTTGGGGTGAATCACCTGCTTACCTACAAAGAAGATTAATAACACCAGAATCATGCATCGACAAACAGATGTTCAAGCAAAATGTTCCAACCACTTGAGGCTCTCATATGCCTTGCAGACTTTCTTGCTCTCTAACAAATTATTTTACTTGGTTTCTTTTATTTTTAAAACTGGAAAACAGGGAGATAGTTTTTTGACAGATTATTTTAAGAGTAAAAATACCTTGTGCTATGCTTGCATTTAGTATCATTTGAAAGAATCCATGATTCTTTCTCCTCCCTCCCCTTTTCAATCCTTACATCTTCTCTCAGTCATTTCAGGTGCAATTGTTTGTCTCAGGTAGTCAATAACAATTAAGTATAATGCATCTCTGAATTTGACTGTATAAATAACAGCTCCAGCCACTCTTAAATTATATATTAAAATGTGTTCAGAAAATGAAATGTGAAGAAGATGGTAAGAGATCTGTAGGACTGAAAAGTTACCAATAGCCTGAGGATCATGCCCTGATTTCTCAGTATTGGCTTGTACCATATAATCCTCGGTGATGTTTAAACTGTTGTTGCTGCAATTATTGGTAGTTGCAGGTAGGCTGTACTATTTATTTAGTCACTGGTATATCAAACAACCACCAGCAGTGCCTTGAAGTTTTATGGAGCATTTTTTAAAATCCTGTCTTGTATAAACATAAGAAAATAAAAATAGATGTTGTTTTGGTTTTTTTTTTTTCACTAGAGATTTTCAAACGTGAATCGACAGCCACATAATCCGTTTTAATCTGTGATTGAATTTAGCTACCTTAAAACAAATACATGTCTCATTTGTTTGACAGTTTTAAAAGTGCAGTGTTTGACGTTATTAGTTCATTTCTATGGGAATTTCACAGACCGGTGTGAACTCTGTGATTTGCTTTTAAGGTGTATTGATAAAGAGAGGCTACCGTAACTCCCAGCTTCCTGCGGAATAAATGACTCTCCTCGGTGCCAGATAACAAAACTAGTTAGAGGGATGAGCCTGATCCTGCAAACCTGCCAGCAAGTGAGCAGTCCCCTGCAGACCGAGGGTCCCACAGCCCTGCTGCCGCCGCAGCGGCTTGTGCAAGCGAGATTTTTGCACGCCAGGAAAAGTTGGAAGTGTCAGGACCTAAGGAGGTTTCCGGCACAACGGGGTCTGCTCCCGTGCTCTTACTGACATTAAGCCAGCTGTACTTTAGGAATCAGCCCATCACTGGGTCCGAGAAGTCTCACGCATGAGCGCAGGAATACACCTATTTTCAATGAAAAAACCACTGCAAAAATCCCTGGGATTACTTTCATCAGACTGCAGTGAGTCTGAGTGATAACCTGGAGTACAAAGAAAATCTACTTGACTAAATGAGCAAAGAAGTAGTAGTTCTTTAGCATTGCTACGTTCCTTTGCTAAAAAGCCATAAGTAGCTCAATTTTATTTCTTGTTAAACAACATTTAGTTTATGATATTACAGGCATGCAAATAATCAGTTTAAAATTTCAATATAATAACTATTTTTAAAATACCTTAAAAATAGATAAAAGCTTAAACCCCATTAAGAACTATAATTTTTGAAAGAAATTACACAAAGACTTTTTTTAAACTAATGTGTTTTACCTTAGGTCTACTCAGAGGTTTGTTAGTCAGTTTAATAAGATGTCATCACTAATAAGCTGATGATGTTCCTTATTTGTAATACAACAAATTCTCCCAGCTAAACCATTAATTCCAAAATTGAAGTGTGTACAAGTATTTATTGAAAAATCCTAAGGAGCTTAACTTTCTGAAAAAAATGTTGATTATATTTAAAATTATATTTAAAGTCGATCTCTAATTACAACAAAATTAAAAATACATCTGTATGATTTTTTAAAGTGTAAAACATTTCTGTAAAAAGATTTCCTTTTGATAAAGATACCAATAGTAGCAAACGATGCTTTTTTATAATTTAAACACTACTGAACAATTTATGGAGAATATAATCCAACTTTAGATTTATAGAATTTGGTTGATTTTTGTTACAGACTACCTATCCAAATAACTGACACAATGCCATGCAGGAACCAAGTAAATATTTTAAACAGAATTGTTTTTATTGACAAGTTACTGAGAGAGTGCAAAATTGGAAGGCATTAAAATTTATGACCACGAAATCTTTTTTACAGTACCACTTGATATATTGTGCTTTAAATCAATACTTGTCAAGTCTTTTAGGTAAGTGTATGATGGTGTCATTTCAGTCTTCTACAAAAGACTGAAGAAGAGAGGACACCTAGACTGTTTCGTATTTATATCTGGTTTCTCAGCATGTAGCACAGGACTTTATAATGACTAAATCTGCTGTTAAAGCTTATGGAAAGGTTTACCTAATTTTTTACATAAAACCTATGCCCATTTATATAGGTAATACACTGATTTAAAGTCCACAGGTAGCAGTAGTGTAAAACATCTTGCTGGCTGTCTATGAATATATATATATATATATTCATATGAAGGGACTATTAATTTGTCTGAATTACATTTGAAAACATTTGATTTCATGTTTATACACTCACTGAAGGAAAACCAGGCTGATTTTAAGGTAACTGGAAAAGAAAACTTGGCTACAATAAGCAGCAAGTTTCACAATGATATTTAAATACCTGGTAAATGCTTCATTATATTATTTTGCTTATTTAGTCTTGAGTGAAGCTATTTGATTACATTAAGGACAGTTTTACTGGCCTAATATGGGAACATCTAAGGACATATAACTTTGCTGAATATTTAGGATTTGCATTGCTTTTGAGGGTGGTGAGCTCAGCCCTGTGCATGCAAATAAGTGAGTGTTCTCCAGCTATGAGAGCATTTGCAAGAATCAGCTCATTTTAGTTCTGTTGATTTCAATGATATTGATTCTTTATAAAAAAAGTAGCAGGGAGGCATCATATATTTAAAAATTAGAAGAACTGCAAATTTTTGAACTCCTTAGGGTGACATTTCAGTACTTTCACATTATCAGAGGACTGTCATTGACAAAAACAATGTGCATACTTCTGCTTTTTACAAGATCATGAATTAAGCTAAGTCCCATTTGTAATTTTCTGTGATGAATGTGAAATTGGAAATGTTAAAATGTTTCATTTATACAGATTTGGAAGAAATACTTGCATAGGTTTGGAAAAATATGATTTTGTGTTCAGTGTTGAAATTATATTTTATTTCAATCAAAACAAACCTGAAAGATTATAAAAATATTAGATAAACTGAGATCAAGAAAACAAAAAAAATAAGAGAAATATTTTAGGTTAATCTAAAATATTTTTTTTTCAGAAGAAAAGGAAAAATGTTTTGTTTTAGCTTAAACAGATTTAATTTTTTTTTCCCCACACCAAATCAGAAGAGTTAGTATTGCCACAGCTCTAATTACAGTTGCACTGATTGTCAGGTTGTTTGCTGAATTTTGGAAATGTGTTGATGATAGCTGCAGAAAGGCAGGAGGCAAAGAGCAGGTGCTGTGAGTGCACCTAAATAAAATCTGTACTTTTCACGGACCTTTACTCCTTGTATGGAAAGGCAAGTATGACACATGTACGACCAAGTTAGAAAGTAATTTTACACTCTAAATTGCTATTTGTCTTTTTATCTTCTTTGACCTTTTTGTCTTCTGTCTGGACTCTGTCTTAAGGTCAGACAACTTCCACCATAAAGTCAGTGGAGTCCAAATCACCATCAGCACTGGTTATGCAGAGCATTGCTAAATTTCCTAAATTGGCAGCCTCAGTTAGGCATTTAAATGCATATTAAGCATTCAAAAAGAGTGCTCTCAAAGGTGCTAGGCATCTGCAACTCTGTCTTCTGTCAACAGGAGGTTCAGATGTTTATGTTTTTTCAAAAATTAAGCCTTTCCTTAAGCTAGGAAATACTGGTCGAGACTAGGTAGCCATCAGCAGGTGCTACCATTCAGCAGCTCTGTTATTTTCAAAGGCAGACGAGTGAAGGGTGGAAGTCCACATGGCCGTGGATAATGTAGCTGTGAGGAGCTAACCATTTCACCTCCAAAACAAGATTTGGGTTCGCAAATGTCAAAGCTCAACAGACAGTAAAGCAGAGTTTGTGCCAAAAAGCATTGATTGCTATTCTTTCACCAGCATGCCAAGATCACTTAAAATTGCACTTATTTTTTTGTTTAGTGCTTTAAGATATCATACACAGCTAACTGTAAAACCAGAGTTTTTTAGGTGGCATTGCCAGGACCCATGCTTTTGGTAAGAGAAACCTAAGGGATGTACTATTCTCATATGTATATCCTGTATGGCGGGCAGAGAAAAATAATGTAATATTCATCCTGTATGTTCAAATTCTCTAATGCATGTGTCAAATGGCTGATTTCTATTGCAAACCCCCAATCTTTGGTGGCTGCACTGTCCCAAAGGGGTGTCCGAGTGGCCTGGTACACCAGTCACAGGGTAAGAGGCTGCATTACAGGACTGTGGGGCAAGCAGCCTGCTGCTCTTGCTGTCTGCCAATACCCATAGGTGTCACCAGCACTTACTGGGGGGAAAGCCAGGAGATTAAAAACAAGCCAAAGAAAACAATAAGAAAATAACTTTCCCCTAGAAATTAGCATATGAGATTTGTTTCTCAACTTTTTTGCCTAAAAATTATTTTTAACTACTGCTGTTGTTCCAACAAAGAGAAAGGGCTCCAGTTGTGGAGGGTCCATTGCAGAGTACAGTATTGCCCTTCCCCTGCTCTGTGATGGGAGGAATCACTGCACGGCCCCTACCCCAACTTCTCTTCAAAACCAGTCACACGCTTCATGGCATGTGGTCTTAAAAAGCAGCCTCTGGCTTTTCAGGCAAAATTTCCAGCTGCAATTTTAAAGATACTAATAAACATAGAAGAGCTTGATATCAATGAGTTTTTCAATAAATGACCTGAAACAAAAATCGAGTTATTTGTCTAAGTGGCAGTAAATGTAGCAAGATATTTAAAATGAACAAGATCTGCATTCTTTTGAGACATCAGCAGAGAGGCGTACCAGTGAATCCCATTGAGGCACCTTCTCTCGATTGCCTGCGGAGCCCATCTTCATCATGGAAATCAATGTAAACAAGGTCTATTGCT
This sequence comes from Lanius collurio, assembly GCA_020086605.1. NCBI lineage: Eukaryota > Metazoa > Chordata > Aves > Passeriformes > Laniidae > Lanius > Lanius collurio. Next base: position 4,090,059 of record JACBWW010000007.1, on the reverse strand, counting down.
TGAAGGCCAAATGCCTTTGCTGTGACTATTATTTTTTGTCTGGCATATAGAATATCATGAGTTTCCTTACTGCTTGTTGCACCTAAGAAAATAATGAGAACAAAGAAAAGCTGACAAGAGTGTTTTAAACCTTTCTGTTTTAAATATTTCTTATGGGAAAAAAAAGTGAAAGTTTGAGATTCTAGTTAACTGATTTAGAAAACAGAAGCTGGGTGAAAGGCTATACTATAGAGTCAAAGTGATACTTTTCTGAGGATAAAAGAAAGCTTCTTTTGCAAAAATAAAAAATACTGTCCATTTAAACTAGCTTATAAATTCAGATTTTGATTTAGTTTAAATCAGAAGTTGTAAGCCTGAAGTCAGTGGAAGCTTTGTCTGGTAAGGACTGCTGACTTGACTAAAATGAAAGTAATTATTTGATTTTACTATTTACTGCATGTACAGTGAGAAGCAGTACAGTAAGAGAAGCTTTATACAAACTGATATACTGGGTCCAACTAAATGGTTAAAAAATTCACACTGAGAACAGAATTGCACTTTCCTTGGTTCTGATTCTTGTCACAACTCATGTCCTAAGCTGAATATTTAAGCTTTAGTATTTGAATGAAAAATTGATGGTAGATGACTTCTGAGAAGAAGAAAAAGTATTCATGAGACTTCATGTGCTCACAGGGCACCAGCTAAGCTAAGCAATGTGCTCATGTGAAGGCTAGTGGGAAAAAAATAATAACAATAATAACTATAAGGTAACTATTTCGATACAGATTTTCAGTCTGCAAGGAATATTTTAATAAATCAATGCTGATTTTTACATTAACATACTTATTTTTAATGTAGAAGTTTTTGATAGCTCTGTGCTTTTATCCTTTATCTTTAAACTGAATCAGAAGCTAAGTGCCCTCTTACAAAAGAAATGGTGAAGCAGTTTTTATTTTTTAGGAAAACTAGTAGTGCTTTCATGTGAATATGTGGCTGTATTGACATGTGACATATTTAAAATAAATTTATGAAAGCAAAATGTAGCAGGAGAGTGTTGGTGCTTGATGTTGAAAGCCTGAGTGGCAGTTGTATGTAAAGAAGTGGTGAAGCAGACACCTGAATTTTAGGACTTTCAAATGTAGTTCTAAAAAGCATGTGAATGTTGTTTATGGATACAGTATTTTAAAATTATTTCAGTGACTCAGCAGGGTAATTTTTTTGGGTTTTTTTGTTGTTTATGGATACAGTATTTTAAAATTATTTCAGTGACTCAGCAGGGTAATTTTTTGGGGTTTTTTTTGGTTTTTTCATTAACTTTTGGTACTGACTGGCAAGAAGCACAAGAAAGTGTCAGTGCCCTGTAACACAAGGACCATGTTTTAATTCACCAGTGATACATTCTGCATTGAAAAGAAATTAAGGAGAAAAATGAAAACATAAAATGAGACTCAGGTGTCATTACTTCAATTATTTCTGTCAGAAATGTCATGGTATTCTCCAATGCAAATGCCATGCATAAACATTTATAGTAAAGAGAAAAGTAACAACCTATGCTGGCACGGAAATCCTCTCCTCCAAAGACAACTGCATCCAAATGAAAGCCAGCCTGGGATCCTGCTCTCAGTGCTTCTTCACAGACAGCCTTCAAATGAGAACAGAGTATTAATGTCTACAGAAATGCAGGATGTGGAGAGACTACAGAAGGTATTACAGCAACTCAGCATTACCAAAATCTTTCCAAGAAAATTGCTCCTATTAAGCAAAGCCACTGTAGATGCTCGACAATGCACAGTGCTTTAAAATGATTCAGCAAAAGAGAAAAAGTATTTTTCTTTCCCTAAGCACCCATATCCCCAGATTTCAAATACAGGACATCAATAACAGGTTCCCCACCTTCTGGTGTACATTATGCCCCGAGTGTTACTGTGACCACTACTTTAGATATTTGTGTAGCAATATGAAACAAAATTTGGCAAATATTGCATAAAAACAAACAAAAAGTATTAAATTTGACTAGTTTGACATGCAATATATTGCATGAGAAACATATAAAGATCAGAATCTCTTATATGAAATAAATAATATGAATGGTTTACAATTATTTTAAGTTCCTTACAGGATAGAAGGATTCCCAATTTAGTCTTCTGCTACACATAACTAAAAATAAGCTAAGGAAGTTGAAAATGCAACAAGTGCTGCAGAAAAGCGTTAAAATAAAAGTAAAAAAATTTGCTGCTGTAGCTATTTCATGAGGAGAGTAATATTGCTATTTTATATCGATGTTTGGATATTATTAGTATCTTTTAAGGCTAAGGCAAATGGAGAGAGAGACATGTAATTACCAGCTCTACTAATGGGTGTTCTTCTGTAGCAGCTGGTGGGGCACAGGATTATTCTTTAACAGAGTGTGCTTTAAAAGGCAACTCTCCTGCCAGCAACAGCAACTGCAACATTAAACCTCCACTACAAAATAGTGTAGGTGAAGAAAACCCTCAGTGGTTTAAAATATCATCAAATTTTGTGTTTGCACACCAGACAGGAGCCATGTCCATTTGGTTACTGCTTTATTATGATCCCAGATAGGTTAGTGTGTGCTGTAAGATAAATGGCTGTATCAAACGATCAGGCTGCCTGTGAGGTACTTCTGGAGGTACTTCTGATCTGTGTGTCCTCAGTTGGTCTGAAACTTTTCCCTTAGAGCTTGGGAGGGGAACACAGAGTTCCTTGTGCATGCACGAGTTCTTCTGTTTCATTACCACACTGCCTTGCCTTTCTGAAAAACCTGGACTCGACAGTAAGGGTTGGGGAGTGATTAATATTAAAATGAAATTTATAAATCAGATTAGATCTGAAATTATCCTAAAAAATGAGTGTGTTCTTCAGATATTTTTAAAGTTAATTCTACTTCTAATCTTAGCATTAAACACTCCATCATACAAACAAAGAAATGATAACATGGAATTTGGTTGTTATGTTATTAGTAGAAACCTACAAAGAGTCAAGTTTAGCAATAGTGAAAGGATGGTTAACTCTTATTTCAAATGATGTGTATATAAAAGTTGAGTCTGACAGCTACTAAATAGACATGTGTACTGCAAAACTGAGTATTCCAAATCTTTAGAGAGGCCCATTTCCACTCCAAGTGTGTTCAAAACAATATTAGGAATGAAGAGAGGTTTTGTTATTGGTGTGGACTGTATGGAACTGTTCTGTCACTGCAATATTTTGAATTTATGAAGGCCTTTACAATATGAACATCAGAGTTCAACGTGCAAATGTTTTTGGAAATTGTACAATATGTTTTGTATTTTCTAACCTCTTTTCCCTGGTGAAAGTAAGGACAGACTGAGGAGTATTCTGCTTATTGTAGTTTGCTGAGATGGCTAAATATGAACACTTCAAGACTTTCTTACCTTAAAATTCAGCAATCCCATTGCAGTTTCCACAAAGGGGATAAAAAGCATCGGTTCTACAAGTGTTCGGCCTTTTAGGTGATGTAAGAATTTGTCTGAAAACTAAAACTAGACAGAATGAGCTATCAGAGGGAAAAAAAGAGAACAGTCTACATGTATCTACAACATGGCAAATATTCACCTGACTGTAACAAACACCCCTCCCTACCCCAAAACCTGATAACTAAAAAAATTGAAACAGCTTTTAACAAGGCCTGTGATTTGAAACTGCAGCATTCCCATACATTTCTAAATTTGGAGGCTGGTTTGCATGGAAAAAAAAAAAGAAAAATCCAAGCTTAGCACCTCTCACCCTGGCTTAGTGAAATGCAAATCCGTGGGCTCTGGAAAACAATGAAGTGCTGCTGTACCTGAGGTCCGGTTTTGTTTCAGGTCCAGCACCGCCATCACTGGAAGCGCTCCCCAGCCTTCTAAGTGGCATCCGTATTATTCATTACGGCACCGTTACCCTTTTGTTCAATAGGCTTTTCTTCATAATTTTTTAGCTTACCTAGGAAGGCCTTAAAAAGGAAGTTTAATTCTTTGAAGACCAAAGCTTGCCAATTTTTTCCATGAGACCAGTTCACAGCTAGCTCTGAGCTGCCAGTGGGGTAGCCCAAATTCCAAAATCTATCATCTGGAAACATACAAAAGCTCTTGCACAGATTTTTCCCCTTTCAAAAGGGAAAAAAAAAAAAAAAAAAAAAGGGGGAAAAAACCTTCAGCCCTATATTGTAAATGTATTATGTCCGTCCAGATCGAGTAATTTGTGTCAAGATAAACATATTGCAGGTACTGCAAAAATGTTAGTAAATAAAGACAAAAATCACATATGCATATATTTTAAATTTAAGGAATATTCGACTATTAATGGATATCAAAGGAAAGGGAATTTTAATCATCTCTCCATTCAGTCTCAGTTGGGTAAATCATATCTAAGAGATTTGCATAAATATAAACCATCAAAGACTTTTCATCTTCAAAGGGGGTTTCAAGACCCTATAAGCTTTGTACTGTAATCATCGCAGGTCACAACCCTGCAGGAATAAGGCTGCTATGGCAACATAAAAAACTAATGCTTAAGGCTTAGCATAATATTCTGACTAATAGAAAGGAAACTCATTTTAAAAGCTGGCAGCCTATTTACCAGAAGCTGGATTAGAGGTGTTATTTCCCCTTTTAGCTTCCCCCCACCACCCCTCCCCAAAAGAAGGAAAATCTAATCACCCAGATCTTGGAAAAAAAAAAAAAAAAGCTTTCCAGCAATTTGCAGTAACTTTACAATTAGGCCAAAATAAATCACAGCTTTCTCTGATGAAGAATTCTGCCCTCCCATCTCTGCTCTGCATCATCACCATGGCGCTCTAGGTAACTTTTCTTAACTGAAGAGAATTTCACTCAAAAATGTGCAAGGACAAAAAAAAATTCAATTCACTCTGTACAGTATGGCAGGTTACTACAGTCACAGAAAGCAGAAAAGTTCACCCAGGCAAATGCAGAAAATGAGGTAATACAATGGTATCAACATATATTCTTAAGACTTCTATCTGGTTTTTATTTTTTTAAGAGAAAAAAAAAGTAAAAAGTGCTACTGTGTGTATATTTTAGGTGCAAGTTAAAGAGCAAAGTTCTTATTTGATTTTAAAATATTGTAAAAGTCACACTCCTGGGATTCTTCCTATCTTTTGTTTTGAAGGTAAGGAAAAAAAAAAAGCAATTTAATTAAATATTGCCTCCCTTCCTCTCCCTTGTAAAAGATTTGCAATAAGCACCAATACAAAAGGTAACGAGTGGAGAAGTTTCAATTAATTTTTTTTTTTTTTTTTTCAAAAGGAGACGATTAAATGTTTCCGGCCCGGTAAAGTGTTCATTTCAGGGAGAAAGGGAAAAAAAAAAAAAGAAGGCGGAGGAAAAAAAAAACCCACAAAGCTTGGGGAGGGGATGAAGTAGCAAGGCCTCAGCAATTCTTTCAATTCCAGTGCACACCCAATAGTGTGTTGGGAAGAATGCACACTGGTCGGGATTTGTGGGAGAATTGTCCCACCACAAAGGAGGGAGAGTTACGCTTGTTATAGTCCAATAAGCCATGCCAGTCAAACAAGTACCCACACTAGGGACAAAAGGAAAGCAAGAGATTCTCACACAAAAGAAAACAAGTAAGCCCATCTTTTAGTTGTGCATCAGCCTCCAGGTTTTCTGCTGCACATAAATAAAAATGAAGGGGGGGGTTGGTTTGCGTGGGGGGAAAGAAACAGCTTCTGGGAGGCTGAGAAATCATGCTGGAGTGAATTTTTGGAGGATTGGGAAAAGAAGGCAGTGGCGTTAGGCAGAGTATGTTCTTTGTGTGCAAAGGTTGGGCAAAGGGAGAGGGAAGCAAAAGAAGGACAATGAGGCAGAAGCTTCTGAGGCTGGCTTGTTTTCCATGATGGAAAGAAAAGTTAGCAAGAGGGAAAACGGAAGAGGATGAGAGGACAAAAACCCTGGCATGCTATCTCCCTGCAAAACCTACTTGGTGGCAACAAGGGCTCTACCATTTTGGTATCATGAATATTCATCACTGACAAGTTATGTCTAACACTTACATAGCTGTAAACCCTGAGAGGTGTACTCTGGTTAATTTAATTACCCGTTGGTGGAAGGGGATGGTGAACCTTCCATGGTGAGTGGTGGAGGCCGAAGGGGCAGCGCCACGGAACGGACGGGGCCTGTCACATACCCAGCGTATGGGGCTGTGCTCCACTGTGCGCTCAGGCCGATCTCAGTGGTTTGATCAAGGCTAGATGCTGAGATTAAAATAGATCCTAATACGTCTGCCTGCCTTTCATCACAGCTTGCACGTGTGCTAGTTGCTCAGCTAGCGGTTTGCAAAAATATAAAGTGAATAATTAAGCATTTTTCCTTTACTGGCATGTTACAGTGATGCCTTTTCCTGGTCTTAAAATCAAGAGTCAAACACAGTTAGAAGAGAAAAAGGGATGTTACCTTGGTATTTATTTTAAAGGTCCTTAGGTGTACTACATCCAGGTCAAATGCAGTGAAATGCACACCACAATGCACACCCCCAAAAGATCTGGTATATCATTATAGATCTTACTAATTAGCATATCTATCAAAAATTCTTCAATGAGAGGCTTGAATGAGCCCCTCTCCCCAAGGAACCTTCCCCTGGATGGTTCTATCTTAGTTTACAGAATGTGTTCTGGGGAAGACCTTGGGGTCTGGGCCACATCAACTCTTACTTAGGAAGCTTCTAAGATGTTTAGTCTTTTAGCTGAACAAACAAGTTCAAGAATGTAGGCAGAAAGCACTAAGAATAGAGAAGTTGTAAGAAGGTATAACAGGGGTATAAAAGAAAAGGCAAAAAATCATCATGGCATCAACAGCAATAATGGCATATCCAAACAGGCATCCCTCCTTTTTGACAATTAAAATCAATTATAGCATAATTAGGCCTATTTCAAAGTTTTCTTAAGTAATTTGACATGCCAACCATTTACATTTCAGGTTTTTATTGGCTGAAAAGTCAGTTGTGAAACACAAACACACCTGACAGCAATTAAAAAGGAAGAAGTAGAGAACTGTTCAGGAAATAATATCTGTGCTAATTAAAAACACTAGTTAAAAGCTTCCTGTTTGTTCCTCCAGTTGCCCCAAGGAGTGACCTTCCCCCCAACCCATTTTTTCATATGTTGCTAACATGGTTTCCCATCTCCTACTCCCAATGCACATAACTAAGGCTCTTGGACAGACAATTTTGCTTGTTAGAGTAGGTAGAGAAGAGTCAGGCACTTAGCCTTCTATTTTTGGTAATATATTCTGACAGCAATATTGGTTCTTTGTCAGCTGTGGGAGAAATACACCTGGTTTTCCTTATAAACGTGTTCCATATATGCTTTTCATACAGAACATCACACACACATTTAAGTGTATGCACCTCCCAATTAAATCAGCCAAGCAACAACATCATATGGTATTCACAGCCTTCCTCTTAACTCACAGCCATTTGCCTCTGCGCCTGTGGGAACCTGGCCCAACAACTTCAGTCAAAAGCTACTGTGCTGTTGGTACTCACCCATCTTATTTCCTCAACATTTTCAACCTTTGGCAGCATCATGCTTGAAGGAAGGGTCTTGGACTGCAAAAGTACCTCTAGATCTTCTTCTGCAAGGCCGCTGGACACAGAGTTTATCCTGACACACTTTTCCGTGTGGCGAAAGTCAAACTCTTCAAGGGTTTTCACAATGGTCAGTCTCGCTTCTCTCTACAATATATATGAGTTCAGATGCACAAGAAAAGAAAAAGAAAGCATGTTTTCTATTGACAGAAAAATGCACTGAGAAGAAAACTTGTTGAAATTACATGGGGGAAAAGCTAGACAGCCAGTATAATGGTTTCCCCAAAATATCTATCACTCTTGGACTTTATTGAAGCAGTCATCACCAGAACCTCACAATTTTACCTTCCTCTTTAATGTTTCTTTATAACTGTTAAATTCAATGCAGGGGGTTTCTTGCAGAAAACAAAACTTTTGTGTCTGCTAGTGCTGAACATGTGTAACACAAATTTTTATACTAACATAATGTGTTACACTAACTGTCTTCTCTCTCAAAAATGACATGTTCTTAAATTTGCATTTAAAAACTAGTTTTTGTAGTTCAGGTCTATATTGCCTGAATGTCAGAAAGCACAGATGTACATATACTTCTTTGTCTTTCCTTTACTCCAAGTACTCAAAATGCATTAAAGGCAGTTATAGAGTTCACAACTTGCACATAAAAACAACACTGAAATAACTCTAAGATTTTCTTGGACCACATAAAAGGATATACTGTTGGTACAAAATAACATCTGTAAAGACACACGCTTCCCCCAGTCATTTGATATTTTTGTGAATGTAAGTTTACAAATCTGGTTAATAGTTGATTTGCATGAAGAATACTGGCATGCTTTTCTGAAATGAAAAGCATTTCTTGGCCTGGAGAAGGGGGTAGGGGTCGAAGGAGGGTGCTGGGCTCCCTGCTTCCTGCCAAATGAAGTTTCAACCCCAAATTCCTTCCACTCACCAACAGCCCCTAACAAATTTGCATTGTCAAAATGCACACTTATCAAAAGTCATTTCATTTGTGAAGAGTTTTTATGGGGCTAATAAAACTTTAAAGCTCCTGACTCATGGAGGTTCAGGAATGACTTTAACAATATGCAGTTGCTGAATAGAGATGCTTTTCAAGAAAACAGGCAAACTCAAGGGGAAAAAATATCCCCAGAAAAATCACCAAAGTTAATACACAGGCTAATACAAATCAGCAAGAGAGCACATGACAGTAGATTTAAACCAGACGGATGCAAACCTCTGCCGGCAAGAGGGGCAGAGGTGGTTTCCCAATGTGGTCTGAGTTAAACAGTGTGAGGGAACAGTAGCTTACAGTTGTCAGGATCGATGAGAACAGGGTCTCCCAGGCCCGTTTAAGACAGCTCTGCAGTGTACTGATTTACAGGGCTGGGACCCCTGATAATTAGGGTAAGTTTAGAGAAAAGCAATTGGTGGCTCTAACTGGTTAAAAGGAAGGAATAATGAAGCAGAAAGTTAATGAAATCTGAAGCGAACAGCCTTCAGCTTGGGGCTACTAGCTGTGCTTCTCTGAAGGTTGGGAGCATATGCCTGTTAATCGGACCGACGGGAACAAGGCACCCATGTATGTATCCCTGGGTTGTGATCAAGGGGCACGTTCAGAGGTAATCTCTGGAAAATGCAACCCAAAACATTCGAGCTGCTGTGAATGGACTCTGTCTGGGGCCATTAGGAAAGCCACATAAAGATGCACTCAGTTTAGTACAAACAAGTCCAGCTGGAAGACAGCTCCGGCGCATGGCTGTCTGAAATGGTTCTTCCAAATTAGGTAAACTGAACCATGTGATGCCAATACTGGGAAATACAAATGCCTTTCATTTTCCTTCTCCGACTTGGGCTAATGGGTTTCTAGGGCTGGGCTGAAAGTTTTTGGATATGATGCAGAAGCGTAGCTTAAAAACACACTCCAAACCAATTTACTTTTAATTACAGTCAGATTATCACCATTTCAGCACACACCAATCCAATTTGCAAAAAGAGAGATCTCCCCAAAGTATCCTCTAAGGCAGCACCCAACTCCAACTGAAGGCACATCTCTAGCAAACTTGCAGCTTAATTTGTTATGTTATTTTTTCAGAATTTTATAATGAGCACTAGGCCATCTCATATCTATTTTTCTCCTTAGTCTGCAAACTCCCTTCCCAAAAAAGACAGATCGTGTCTTTCTAGGTATATTTCCATACAAAACACTTATTAACAGGCTGTTGCTGTTATCAATTTACATAAACTAAATGTGCAGCCCTCTGGTACATATCCCAAAAATAACCAACAACTTCACTGAATTTATACCAACCAACAAACATGGGGAGGGGGTTGTTGTTTTTTCCCATATTTTAATAGAAAATATGTCGCTATGTTAGTTAACACACCCATGCCATCTGTTGGGCTGAGAATTGATGCAGTTTCTTAGCACCGCAATGTTTTAGATCTGTCTGCCTAGATACCCCAGGAATGGAAATGTTTCCTTTCCACTATATAATACTTCCAGTCACTGTAGTTTCCACAGCAAGAATCAATTTATGTTTTTAATTGTGGAACAAACTGATGGGACCTGGTGCCAAAGCCAGAGCTTGTGAGGGGCTGATTCAGTGCCTACCCTTCCTACAAGGGAGGAAATCCAACTGATGTTAGTGGGGAGCATCAAGTTGCCATAAAGGTTTCCAATAAAACATTTCATGGGTAAATAAAAAAGTATATACTAAAGCCTGTGACTTAATGTACTGAAAACATGGTGAAAAGGGAGAGCCCTTTCTGCCTCATTATGCAGGGAAATGTAGATGTTATTCTTATGGTAGGATTCATGCAAAAACTAAAGGTCTAAACTAGGTAAACTACTTCAACATTATAACAGAGAGAAAAGTAGTCCTTGACACAATAATATCTTTACTGCCAAGAATGAGAAAACTAGAATTTTTAAGGAATGGTGAGAAAAATATTGGCCCTGTTCTTCACGTGAGAACTACAATATCAGTTAACACTTTGTCATGAAAGAATGGCTGATAAAGAAATAAACCCAGTCATTAAATAAAACATTTCATGCCCAGGTAGCTTTGGATGGTGATATCCTCCTTGGGTCCTATGTGAGTTGGGTTCTTTATCAAACTAAACAAGAGAGAAAGACAGCAGAGAGCTTCATGGTAAATAGCGATATTATTAAAATAACGCTAAATTTGCAACTTGTGCTGGAAAGCTCACTGAGGAAAAAAAAAGGTTGGTCCAAGTGGCTACTTTAGTGCCTCTTCTGTTTGACTCTGAGGAGGACATAGGAAGAGGCTCTTTACCGTGTGCAGCTACACCAATTGGTGAAGATAAAGGTTTTGGTGACGCAGCATTGCTGATAAATCCATCGCTACTCAAACGCACAGACACTGAAATTAAAAATGGGAATATGCGTATTGCCGGCTCAAATGCCACCCATTAACCTAATAACTAACCATCCTCATGAGTTTCTAGCTCTGAATTATCAAATCTGCAAAGAAAACAACATCCGTCCACTTTTACACTCCAGTGGAAGAGGTGGTCCCTCGCGGCAGGGCCGCGCAGTCTCGCCATCTGGAGAATAAATCGAGTGTGAAGTACAGTATAGTTTGGGACCAAGCTCCGTGGCGGCAGCCCAGCAGTTAGTTCATTAGTCCCAAACTTGCGGGGATTAGTGCGGTATCAGCTCTACTGTCGGATGGGATCAGGCAGGCAGAGCGCAAGGCTCGAGGAAGGGGGTCGCAGCAAAGAAGGAGCCCCTTGGGCTTATTGGTAAAACCACAGAGTATAAGGGCACCTAAACAGGTGCTTGCTAACAATATGTGGAAACAGCTTCCCACCATCTGAATCAGCACCTTTCCATTTTTCCTTTTTTTCTTTTTTTCACCTTTTTATTCCTTTGCATTATATGTCACAACATAGAAATTTCCACTTCAGAACGGAAAAGCCACAGAAATGGAAGAAAGAATGCCACAGAACTGGAAGCTCAGCCACCCACTCACCCTGGACACACTGTTAATACAGCAAAAATGAAGCAAAGATGGTCAGATTAACAGCAGATGGAAAAATTACATTTTCTTCTTTGTTTTCAGACTGGTACAATTCCCTACAATCCTGCTTTTCAGCACTGTTATTTCTAGACCTACCTGATTCTGAGGACAAAATCTCAGTTTTGCTTTATTCTTCTTGCCTAGTCTCCCCCCCCCTTTTTTTTTTTTCCAATGACCTCTAGGCCTTAATGTAAAGATAGTGGTCATACTTAAATATATGTTTATATACAGATCTCATCCTGTTAACTTCTTTTGGTAACGATTCTTCATATGGAAGTGTAAGTATATGATGCAGTAAAACCACAGGCCAGAATCTATCATCCTCAATGCCATAATAAGTTGGCATGTTTCAAATGGGAGAGGAAAAATTAATTACTATAATCACAATTCAAGTTCTTTTTTGTGACAGGTCTGACATGGTAAAAACATACAATTATGTGTTAATGTTAATTCCTTGGAGTGGTTTGTTTACAGAACTTGATGTTGCTGAATCTTTTGTCACTTATATTAGTGCATGCCATACGAATGCACCTCTCAAATAAGATTTTGCAGAAGTGCACATATATATTTTATACCTATAGTAGCTTTTGTGCAGAATAGAGTTTCTGCAGGGGGAAAGTCTGGCATTTTCTGCATGCATAATTCTCCAACAATGAAGTGATGCCATACAGAATGATGGCATACAAACGCCATTTAGTTTCAAATTCACAAATGGGACTGGCAAGAGAAAAGACAAATCACATTTGTTTTTAAGAAAACAAAGAGAACTGTAAATGTGGAGCAGAGTGCTTCTGAGAGCAGGAGGTACTTGTCTCATGAGACTTGCTTTCTACCTAACACACATCAGGTACTTGTGAGAATAAATCTTTGAAATGGCAAGTACGTATTTCTAGTTAGTCTTGTTAGACTGAAAAACTGCTGTAAAATATGCACAAAGCCTTCAGGCCATTATTAAGAAAAAATTAAATATTTTCTCATTGTTACCTCTGAGCAGATCATCAGTTAATGAGTTTTTAAAAATTTAAGACATTTTAAACCACATTTTCTTTTGGTTCAACATGGAACACATGCAACCCACCATGTAACCAATCCTAAAGGAAAGAAGGAGCAGGAGTGGGGAGGAAGAGGGAGAATAGAGTATCCATCATGTATGTTGGTGTCTCTCCTCTGTAGTTCAGGCAAAAGCACGTTTTAGAGTACTGCAAGACTGATTTTTCTGTTGCTCTTTCCTGAAATCTTCATATTATTTCTTTAATAATTATTTTGTCTTTTATTTTTTGTGTTTAATACCAACCTTTTCACTTGTCTGAAAAATATTCTTCATGATATCGTAATGAGTCATCTAACTCTGTGCACTTGTAGCATCTGCTGCTTTTCTTTCTGCTCTGCTAATTGTCCTTACATGCAGTACATGTCTAGCAACACTAGAATGATGCAAACATCAGTAGTCAGCATTGTGAACTAAGTGGCAATTTAATTATGCTCTGCTAAGGAAATCAAATTTCTCTGCCCATTTCTCTAGAAGTTTCATTTAAGGTCTGGGAACACGTCGGTGCTCTTATCAAAAATGTCCATCCAGTATTTTTAAAAGACAAGATCTCTAAAAGCTGTCTAGGGACAGCTGGGAGTGCTTGCTGCCATGTAAGCCTAGCAAGCCTCTCCCTCCCTCTACCAGTGGGGACAATGTGGATCCAGAAGATATTAGGTGGGGGTCTATCCAACATCTTTAGAGTTGGGCAGTTTCCACCTATAGACGTCATGTGGCCTATCCTGAGATGCTGTGAATATGGAGAATGAGGGAACAAGAGCCTGAGGTTGTCCCAGCCACCAGCCCAGGACCTGGGGTCATGAATCCCAGTAAGCTTTAAGGATGCTCAGCTATGTAAATACTAAATTTCTGCTGATCCTAACTGTCCAAGGGCGTGTATACGAGTGCAACAGCAAGACATTTTCACAAGTTGTCATCAAGGTATTTTTCTGACTTGCACATATCTCAGAGAAATTTAAACAGAGGCCAGTAGGCTGTTGGAATGAGCTGGCACACAGAAATATTCACATATGAGGACTGAGTACAAATGTCTCAGTAACAAAAATAATACAGCATTGTCGGGGCGGCCGACCCCCACAGTCCTCCCCAGAAAGGGAGGATATTTTGAAGTCCTTGCAAGGAATGAAAGACGGGTAAAACTTCTCACTTTCACGGTCTTCAGGTCGTTGTTTATTAAGTCTTATCAGCAAAAAGTACAGAGCACTGGTGTGAACCAGGCACACACTGGAGAAAGGAGCAGCAAATGCTACTTTATCAAGATATTAGAGCCTTTTTATAGTAAAATTGACTAATAATGAATTGAAATGAAACATATTTTCTTTTACCAACAAATAGCTGTCAATTTGCTTAGTCACCCTGACCGGAACTGTGGCATTTTCTCTCCAATAATCTTCTTTTAGTTTTGCTGCAGAAAATGGAGTTGTAGAAGAAGGAGGAAGGAGATAGAAAAACACAACTATCCTCTATCTTGGTGTTTTCTACTTTTTCTAATTACTATGCTAAAAACCCTAAAAACTCTTTAAGATTTTCATACCATAGCAATCTACGTAACATTCTATCATCTAATTCACACTTCTGTAGTTTCTAGTTGCTCCCACAGCCTAGGCAGCTTTCTCCATGGGGAAAGGTCAAAACTAGAGTTGTACAAGTTGGTGTACAAGGGAGTATTTTGCCTTAAATCAGGCAGAGAAATATTTGTGATGTTCTGGACACCCACATCCACGGTATGTGTGTGTGTGCGTGCGTGTGTCGGGTGTACACACAGAGACAGGCCTATACCTTAAGACTGTGTACAGAAATGTTTCAAGAGGTTTTTTAATGATAGTAATATATACAGCAGCTTAAATAAATGAAAGTGTTGTTCATGTAGCTACGCAGCCATTCTTCTCTCTGCCAACTTTTATAAATGCTTACAAAAGAGATGTAAACAACCTTTCAATTAACACAAATCAAGCTACGACTAATTTAAGCTGGCTGCAAGAAATAGTCTCTTTACTTTTTTCCTGGCTTTCTGAAAATACTTTTGGTTTTGTGACAGATTAGCATCACAAATGAAAAGTCTTTAGGAGAGTTAGTGTTAATTAGTCTTCCTGGATAGTCCAAATGAGCTGCTGCATGATGAAATAAGGCCACAAAACATGCAATCTACTATATCAGCTAAAAAAATGGGTAATATTTTCTTTCATCTGAGCTGTATGTTAATTTTTTATTTAAAATTATTACCATTTAAGATGTATTTACTTAGCAGTATGTAATAGATAACTGGAAAATGTGTACATTTAGACACCCATTTTTTATTTTTACAAGTGCATCTTTTTGTTAATGCTGATAATGAAATACACTGTCTATCAAAAGTACATCTGCATTAGTAAACTACCGATCCCTGTTCAGCAGCTGATTTCCAGTGGGATGATTCTAAGTGAGGCATGGATCAAATGCTTTAAAGACTGGCAAATTATTGCCTCAATTTCTTAATAAATCAATTGAAAAAAAATACTTAAAGCCAAGAGATGTAAACACAGGTTTAAAAAAAAACAACTGACTGCCCAGAACTTCATGCCTGCTTGTACTGGAGGAACCAGTGCCTGCCCCAACCTGCTTAACAGCCCCTAGGAAAGAGAAAGGCATTAAGAAAAATCGGGTTAGGTGCGCCAAGGCATCTCTTATCCTTCCTCTTTTCTGGAAGAAACTTTTCCCAGTCTTCCTACAGTCTTATTAAAACTAGGTGTTTCAAAGAGAAAGCTTGAAACAACTGTTGTGTTTCTGGTGTTGTGCAAATACTGATTAACAGCTCTTATCTCAGTTTTCATAAAGTGCCTTATCTGCATTGGTGTTTGCAAATTAATATTCTGTAATGTGATCAAAGCCCCATGGAATGCCTTAAGTCCAAGTACTTACAGTTCATGTTCACAGTAAAACTGTAATGGTACAAAAAAGCTCTCAACTCTTCGTTTATAGCTTATATTTTAAAGTTAAGTTAAGTTAAATACACAGCTTGTAGATGTGTGTATTTCCATGCAGAGGGGATTCAAGACCAAAACTGGTCTCTCAGGTGTCTTACACTGGGCAAGGCACCCACAGGAAGTCCTCCCACCAGATGGGTTCTTCAGTCATCTAGAACAGGACTTCTGAAACCTTCTCATCCCACAGGATTTGTTTTAAAGTAGAAATTACCTCATTTAATTCTATATGTGCCCCTGTGAGATCATGTCATTCGTATCAATTTCCAAGTACAGACTCTCTGAGAAAATCTATACCACTGGATTAACTTGGCTCCCAGCTTCACCTGAAGGTCTTGGGTCCCAGCTGCCCACAAGGCACAACTGCTCATGTACATCCAGACTCTCCTTTGGGGGACTGAATCATCTATTCCCTCCAAACCACAACACAGGTGTGGTTTCAGAGCTAGATCTCTCCAGGCATCATGCCCACAGAGTGGTTTGAGCAGAACTGCACCAAGTTCAGCTGCCCCCACTCTGCTCCAGCAAAGCCCATGTCCTTTCAAACACTCACATGAGCCATCTTGCCATGCCCCAGGGTGTACAAGACATCCTCAGCTGAGGTTTAGAAACCTCATGGTAGTTATGCTACCCTGTTCTTAAGATGGGAGTCAAGAAAAACCACCCTAAAAACAACCATACCACAAATCTAACTACTCTATCAAAACCCCATGAGGAGACACAGGGCACTTGTGCTACCAATCCATCACTGCATTTAATCTGCCCTAGAGATGTGCCCCTATGCTATGTGGGCACAAGCCCCTCTGCCACACTAGGTGAGGGCAGCAGGGATCTCTCCTTGGATCACATGCATTCAGCATTGAAGAAGTAGCCTGTAATTGCAGTAATTACTTCTGTGGGAGAATAATGTCAGGAGATGTTGAACACAGGAAACTTTGATCTAAAAAGCTTTGCACTAAATTGACACAACTCTTGCCTTACTGCAAAGCAAACTTGTTTTATACTTGTATTTCTCAGCCACTGCTCACCTTAACAAAGACCCACCTCATTAAGCTGGATTTTGCCAGAAATCCTTCTTCTTTCTCTACCAGAAGGGATTCCTTTCAATAGAAATCCCACATGGATGGGTGACTGGGGTGAGTAAAGGAACCCAACAATCCCCACTTCATCCCAAATGCAGGTTTTAGCATTTATTCAGATGCTCCATATGATGAGGCAAAGCCTACATCTTCTGGCAGAGTCCCTGAAGGATGGGCAGCAGTACAAAAGCAGTTGCCCTCCCTTCTTTCCTCCCCCACACCCCAGGAGTGGGAGAGGGGAAACAGCACCAGAATGCCATGTCCTATGTGTCCCCGCATTGGCAGTGACTAGCTGAGGCGGAGACTGATCCCTGATACAAAATAAAATTATTAAAATAAACTCCATGACTCATATATTCGTGGCAAGGAGTGGGAACCTTTTAGAAATGAATTAACTTGTGTTCTGTAGTCTAAACAAAATCTGACAATATGAATTTTCCCCTGCCTCACCCCTGTCAATCCCACCTGTAGGGTGGTATTTTTACATCACCGATAGATGTATTGTACTGGTACAATACAATACACACCTTTATAGACATGGAGAGAATTGTTTACTGGTATTCTTGAAAACCTGAGTAAGTTCCTCATTTAGATATTCCTGATTGCAGTGGAAATCAGGATTGTGTGACATTTCTTTCCCTAAGCTTTTCTTCAACTTACTTTCCTGGTGAAATAAATGATTTTTAAATGCTAGTCTGACTTAGAAGGTGCTCCTCAGTGGGGCTTCTGGAATATCTATGAAGCTGAAAGTAAAGCTGGTGCATATTTCCCAATAAAACAATAAAATAAACCAATATATTATTATTGCTGCAAGTTCCTGCCCTCTTCCAATTATTGCCACTCCATGCCCCACTTTTTCTCCATACAAGCATTTCCAATCAATTGTTTCTTGAGCCAAGATGCAAACTGGATCACTGAAGCAATCCCATTAGAGAAACTCAGGTTTTTCTGTATGGGACAGTAGGATTTTGGTTTTCACCCTGGCCCATTTAATCAGTCCTGTTTACAGCCAGGCCAAACAAACAATTGCACCACTGCAAGCAAGGGCATGGCAAAGGATGACAATAAGCAGCTAGGAAGGGCAACATGGAAAAAGGAACTATTTGAGCTGGTTTTGTTTTTCTTTCCACCAGAACCCAGCCAGCTAGGCACCCACTATTTCACCTAGTTTGTGTCAATGAGTAGAGTACTAGGTAGGATTCAAACAAATGCCTGCATCCCTTCACAACCCTTGCTACAAACCCCCATTCTTACATCCATGTGCATTTCCTCATAAAATTACCGCAGCATAACCAAGAGGGGCATCTGGAAGCAGAGCATCTTGTTAAATCTTTGATTACTTGACTAACACAACTTCTGCTTTCATTTATGTGATTCCCTTCGTAACATTTTTCCAGGCCTAAATATGCAGGGCTCCTTCACCTGTGCTTTTGTTACCTACTCTTGCATCTGTTCAAATCTGACATGAATTTCATTCACTTCAAGCATACTGTCAGGGTTTGAGTTCAAATTCCTTACACATGGTTTATCAGGTATTTTCTCTCACTTTCTGGACAATGACTCTGCCAAATACAGTGTGAGTAAAAGACTAATAAGAAGATGGGTTCAGCTTTGGACCATTTCTAAAAACATACAATAAATGCTGGGGTCAGCCCAGACTTTATGCTGGTTTGACTAATTCAGATTTAGTTGACACCAATACCAGTGAGTTGATGCAAAGTTTTGGCATGAAACTATTTGCTAAAATGCTACTTGCAATATAATTTATTCTCCTGTGTGAATAAAATTCATAGACAATCAGGATTTTACAGCAATAAAACTGCATAATACAGTACTGCTGCTTTGTTTATCTTATATTCATTTTAAGCCAACAGTGATAAACTAGAATTCAGTGTTTACAAGTTTGACACCCATTAAACTGCCTTTTTTTTTTCGCTTTCTTTTCTTCTTACATTTCTGCCCAACTTGCTTTATTGTTGTGTAACTGTCTGAACAAAGCATGTATTTAGCAATTTTTTTTGTCCTTATACTTGATATAACTCTCTTTCTTGATCTGAAGGGACTGCCAAAAGAAATTAGTGAAAATATGTTCTACTTACCTAAAAAATCTCTTTTCCGGGAAACTGTCCTGCTTTACTTGCTAAACCTGTTTATATTTTTTTGACAGCCCCAGTAATAATGTGTTTTGTATTGAGAACAGAAGGTAGTTTTCCCCCAAAGTGCTCAGAGACATTTTCTTCAGCCAGAATCCCCACTCCTATCACCTGCATCAGGTGCAGGTTAACCCTGGTGGGACTCAGGTGATGCTCCCTTCCCTTTTCTTGGCAGTGGCTTCTCCCTGTGCTGCCAGTCTGCCACCAAGCATCATGTCTGTTTGGCAGCCAGCCCTGCAACCTCTGGAAGCTCCCTGGCTCCATTTTCTCATTCCAGCTGGGCACTGAGGCATTGTCCCCACCAGTGTGTTTGCAGTGTTTGTGCTGGTGTGTGGTTATGCTGCTGGACACAGAACGTGTTCGTGTCCTTTCATGGTTGAAGTGTCTTTGCTTTCGCTTACGATGGGGCTGTAGCCAACACAGTCCAAAGGGGTCCTAGCAGTTACTCTGCATCTAGAGAACTTCACTTCTTTTCTAAGGACAAAACACACGGTGGCATTAATGCTCTTTGGCTTTATCTGTAGGCAAGTTCCCTACCTATTTCTCTCCTCACTCTTTGATTTGGCAAGCAAACATCAATAAACTTCTTGGGAAGTCTACTCTTTAGAGGCAGTTTCTGCAGCACAGATGCAGGAACAAATCCTTCTTGAACCCACTAGAACATTCCAATATCAGAGGGTGCTCTACCAGGTACAACAGTACCAGAAAACTATTGTAAAGTTTGTATCTTTCCAAAGTCTCTTTCTTTCATGGTTCTTCATTTGATCTATCACCTTCCCCCTTCTGATGAAGTCACAGAATCACAGGATTGCTGAGGTTGGAAGAGACCTCTCAGAGTCATTTGTCCAGTGCCCCTGCTAAAGCAGGGACACCCAGAGCTGGTCTTCTGGGACTGTGTCCAGATAGCTTTTGAATATCTTCGAGGATGGAGACTCACAACTGCTGGGAAACCTGTCAGTGGTCAGTCACTGACGCAGTGAAAAAGTGTTCTGATGTTCAGAGGGAACCTCCCATGTTTCAGCTTGTGCTTGTTGCCTCCAGTCTTGTCACTGGGAAGTACTCAGCAGAGCCTGGCTCTGCCCTCTGCACCTTCCCTGTGGGTGTTTATATGCATTGATAGGATCCCCCTGAGCTGAACAGTTCCAGCACTCTTAAGCCTCTCCTCAGAGGAGAGATACTCCCGTTCCTTCAACGTTTTTGGAACCCATTCCTGAGGTCTTTCCAGTATATCCATGGTTCTTGTGTACTGAGACCTCTGGCATTCTCTTCCAAATGGTTTGCAAAGTTTAGAAATCCTCTCTGCTATTTGTCAGGAATCTTTAATCATATTAAAATGGTCCAGTTATTTTTTATTTTTGGAAAATG
The DNA here is from genome assembly GCA_020086605.1 of Lanius collurio. NCBI lineage: Eukaryota > Metazoa > Chordata > Aves > Passeriformes > Laniidae > Lanius > Lanius collurio. The sequence continues at coordinate 4,069,866 of JACBWW010000007.1, read as the reverse complement.
TTAAGGTCCACGTAAAAAAAAATTACTAGTATTCAGCACTCCATTTTATTTATTAATATTATTGCTTTTGAAATTGTCATGTTCCTTCATGCTCTAAGCACCACCTTTTCCAATACAATTCTCATTTCCAACTGAGTGATTTGATCTTTGCTTTAAGATAATTTTTCATCTGTTGCTTATTTGGCTTTATTTCTTCTTGACCAGGTTTCACAGCTTCAGATTCTGTGTTGGCAGTTTCTTGGCCAGTTTTTCTTTCCTGTTGACCAGATATAATCTCTGCCAGTATGGATGCTAAGTCCTCTATTGCTGGCCAAGCAAGAATCAATCATGCTGGATCTTACTAATATAAATTTACACTTAATAGAAATGTAAGCCTCCTGGGAATTAACATCTGCCCTAACATAAACTTTGCTTACAAATGCTTATGAATATTAATTAATTTTTCTAGCCCACTTACATGCATGTTTGTAAATAGACAGCTATTAGGACAATTAAAATAGCAAGATGAGTAGCAATATGGCTTCAGTCTAACAGCTATATAAATACATATATTTAAAAATACTACTTCTGCCTGGGTTTCTCAGGACAGGCCGTTGTTCGACTCCATACGCATGTGGACCTACTTTCCAGCTATAGATGTTTCACATCTATATTGCAGAATCACTGCAGAGCCACAGGCAGGATGAACCCCATTGTCCTCTAACCATTCAAGCTTAGCACAAATGCACAATCTAGCGATGAGAGCTTTCACGCAGCCAATTCTGCGTGCCCAGAAGTTCAGCTCAGCTTTTTCATCCCGAACAATGGGGAAGCAAGGGGGATAGCCTAATATTTTATCCTCTGTTTTGCCTACGTAGTCTTTGTCCACCAGTGTTTTGTGGAATTAAAGGTGAACCTCTTTCATGCAATAGCTTTCAAAAAGCCTTCCTCCTCTAGACAAGGCAATGATGAGTTAGAATCACTGTTTGCCATTATCCTGATCTGCTTTTCAAATGAAGATGGTTTTTCTATCATCTAAAGAACTTGTTCTGCTCCTTCCGTGTCTTCCCACACCATGGCACACAATCTCTGGGTTAAATAGAGAAAAAATTCTGAAAATTTGTTTTTCTGCTGTCTTGTCTCCTAGTCATCAGCCCTCTTCCCTTCAAGCTTTGCTTGTACTTTTTTCACAGCTGGTAATCAAACAAGTTATTGAAATGTTTTTGTTTATTTTTTGCTGTTTCCCTCCCTCAACTTCAGTTGATGTTTGTAAAGCATTTAACACTACACCAGGCGGGTTAATTTACTGCACTGGTAAAACAGGCTATTTGGAGTGGCTTGCAACACTGACATGTTTTCAGCTTGAAAATCAGATGTCTCCATTGCAAAGGAAAGAATTCTTGCCAAAGCTTTGTTTATATCGATGCCAGGTGCAATCTGGCCCAACAGTGGTAATGACATATGAACACTAAACAGTTTGTAAAAAACATACTTCAAAATGAAATCTGAATCCTGTCTGTATAGACCCAGGTAAAGGTCTTACTAAGAATTTGCCTGGTGTAGAAAAGTATTTCTTTGTAGAAACATTAATTTGGCTTCTGGGCTCCCTTTAGTGTTATTAGTGGCCTCTGAATTCAGTTTCTTCATTACAGTTTGTTTTTCTTTTGCTTCTGGTAGAGTTTTCAAAGCCAGAGGTTTATTGTGTAAAAATATTCCAACAAAAATTACTGTAATTACTGTATTTAGTATTTTATTTTGTGCATGGCTTTTGCATGTACAATTAGCAAAATAAACCTTTTCTTTTTTTGCCTCGCAGAGAGCAACCCTGACCTGGTGAAAATTAGAAATACTGCAATGCAAAGCATACTGCAGCACCTCTTGAAAGGGAATTGCCAGAATTTAATTGCATCCTCCTCTTCTTAAACAAGTTTGAAATAGGCTTTCATACCTAGAGGCGATTTTTTGGTTACTGGTAAGTTAAACCTGTGTAAGAGTCCTGACCCTTAGATGAAGTAACTCCCTGCCCATAGTGTGAAAGTAACAGAAACCCTGGTAGGCTGCAAATTGCATATGTTTGTCTGATCTCTGTGATGGTCACATCCTTCACAAACTTACAGTCTGATAAAACCATGGAAAGCAGAGGTGGGTAAACACACTGAGAGGTTTTTAAAATGTGCCCAGATTTTATTTGCAAATCTGTATTAAACTGACACTCCCACTAAATCAGCAGCCATTTAAAAATCTGGCCCTAAAAAATTTATGCAGTGATCATATTCTTCTCTCTTCAGAGGGTCAGCATTAAAACCATTGCTGCTGTCAGTACCGTGTGCTGCTGTAAGGAAGGTGCCCAGTGTGATCTACATATCCTATAGGCATAGAGCAAATCACTTCTTCAGAGTAAACCAAACAAAAGCTAGAGAACAACAGCAATAAGAGACTATTTGACAAAAAGCTATTCATGTGCAGAACCCATTACCTCACCACATACCTAAGCGTGAGGCAGTGACTTTGGGTTTTGTATTAGGAAGAACGCTGAGGGAAATTTTTGGGATGCTTTTCCCATGTGTTTGAAGTAAAATCAGGAGATCAGTATGCCTTTAAAATGAGAGATAAGCCTCTTAATACTTAAACGCAAACTTCACAAATCATGATTTTTGAATCAGTGCCTCAGCATTAAAGGAAATACTCAGATTTGCAGATGGCAAGTTGCTTGCTGCAATCTGAAAGGGTCTATACTATAATGGCAAAAAATATGACTATATACACTTTCTTCCTCTGTCCATCTGCCACTGTTATAGTCTAGTGTGGGGGTGATTTGATTTAAATTTGGACTGTTTGCAGGCTGAATTCTCATTTCTGCAATCATTAGGTTTGTCATAAAAAGAGTAAATAGATTTTTTTTAAAAAAAACCCCAACTGCTGCCTTGGTGCTGTGCAACTTAAATAGTGAAATCGTTGCTATAGACTTCCACAGAAGATATCTGCATACATCTGCTGCTGGTCTGTATGGTATCTCATCCAGTGACTGTGTATGTACATATATACATGGAGGGAATCTTTGGGAATCTTCTCAATTCTTGCAAGTATTTTCTGAAGTGGAAAATGCAGAATTTCTGGTGGTAATGACCAGACAGACCAAGAATACCAGAAGAGAAATACATTAATAATAGAAAATGAGTAATGCAAATAGATATTTAATTTATTAATATTTAAAGGTCATAGGAAGAGTCATCTTGTTTTACTCACTTATTATGCTTCTTCATCCAGGGACATTACACAGTAGCAGCCCTGAGAGCTAGTTTCCCCCGCACTCATAAGAAAAAAGGTCAATGGACAGAGGTATGTGTTTATCAAGACACAGAGACATTGAAAAGCTGTCAGGAACCATGACTGCAAACATCAGATAATTCACCTTTCTCCTTGCTCAAGACTTGACACAAACAGGACATAGAGATGGATTTTTGTTTGCTTGTTTTTCAGAGGGAGTGGATTTGCCTAGAAAAAGCCTTTGTGCTTCTTGCCATCAGCCCTTCATCATTGCAGGGACCACTTGGTAGATCTGCCTCCTGGAGTCGTGGTCCTCATTGACAAATCCCTCCAGCCCAGACTGGTCCCCTGTGCTTTCCTCATGCCCTTGGCTCCCAGTGGCACTGGTGCACCAAGGAGGTATCCCTGGGGCTCTGCAGAGTCACCCCCCAGCACAGCCCACTCCCCAGAAGGCAAGCTGGTGACTGCAG
>JACBWW010000007.1:4016997-4066144 GCA_020086605.1 Lanius collurio | reverse complement strand
AGGGGATCTGAAAAAATAATATCTGAAGATAGACTTCTAAAGGATTCACTTTAAATAGCTTATTCTGTAACAATGAAAAAATATCAAACATAAATTATTGCAGAACACTGATTCCCATCTCTTTCACTCTGCAGAATTGTCAGTGTGCAAGATGGAAACTTAAGCTCACTGGGACAGTAAATATTTTGGATCTGTGTTTTTTGCAAGATGGAAGAACACAAAGCAGCTGCCAACAAGGTTTCATCCTGCTCTGAGTCCCATGGCAACGCCACCAGTGAAGAGGGAAGATGAGTTCAGCCCATTGCTCGGCACTACCCTGCGAAGTATACATGGAGGTATCAGTCATCTGCTTGGTCTAAATGCTAAAGAAATTTAGCTGCCTTTTGCATGGTCCACCTTATATGTTTTTTTGACTTTCTTTCTTGTTTTTCCTTTTAAATTTAAAAGGAACTTTGATTTTCTTATAGTTTGCATTCAATATTTTTCTTCCATTAAGATGGTATTGATATAATTCGGCATGCATGTTGTTCTAAAGTCACTGAAAACAGTGGTAAAGAGCACTGAAGAACATTATTTACTGTGGATCTGAAAATTTATAAACATTAATTTATTTGTTTAATATAAGAAAATGAATAGGCAGGACACATTTTGTTGCACAGTTCTGAAATTGGTCTCTTTGTCTCAAGGTGATGTAAAAAATAAATGGGTTTTAAGCTATGTAAAGTTTAAACTTTACATGTTGTCACTTTACATGTTTGTCACTTATTCCATGTCAAGTGGGTACAGAATGTAGTGGTTGTGATAAGGAGGCTTTTCCCATCCATTTCTACCAGTAGTAACCCAAGACGCAGAGGGAAGTGAAGAACAAGGGTCATATTTATAATCTGGAATGCTGCAAAATGTATCTCTTCAAGTTTTCAGCTGAACTGAGATATTTATCTTAACAAGATCTAATTAGACCTAATTTCCATAGCATATAAATTATTTTCCTCATTAGAGTAGCTAATGCCATGTTCAGATATCATGGCAATCAAGCTTGCGATTTCTGGAAAAACTGGTTAGAAGGCTTAGTATTAAGTGTGTTTCCAACTGTGAAATTTATCCTTCTGAGCAATGCCTCCCAGTTTACTCACTTTGTTCCAGGATTCTCTGCAGCATATGGCCACTGGAACCCATTAAATAACACAAAGTAAGACAGGCAGCGATGAGTCAAAAATAGCTGCACTAGTGAATCGCCTTTCAAAATTCTGTCTCTAACAAGAAAAATAATGAAGAATAAGACATGCAATTAGAAGAAATTAAGGTCAATTTTCAAGCCGGGTTGCCTACATGGTGGTTTCAAAATCCACGTTAGGTACCTCAAATAAAAGCAGTCTGATTGAACACCTGCAGCTCTTGGCAATGCACTCGTGCATATAAGGCAGCCAGGCAATTCTTGCACTCAGAGTCTCTACCTCTTGATTTTATTTTCTCCAGTTCCTAAACCTCCTAAAACTCTGGGTCCTAATCACTAGGTTTAACATGTTTCTTTTTCCTGCTAAGGAAGATACCCTGTGCTTCCAGTGTAGGGCCATATGTGTGCCGTATACTTGTTGGACAAGTCCCATTCGCTCAGCATGAGTGAAGGCACTTTTTCCATTACAGGAGCTTGTCGGATTGTATTTGGCCAAATGCTTTGTCACAATATACTTGGATTCCTTGCATCCAGCCTGAGTCATCTAAAAGTTTGGTATCTGCTCTAAGGTTTTTTCTAGTGGTTTTGTTATAGAGATCAGTATATCTAGAATGAGATTTATCTTCTAGAGTGGCTGCCTGAGGCATTATTTGTTCTTTGGAGGCACCCAGCTCCCTCAGCTGAAGCACCTTCATCCTAGAGAGCTACAACAGGCAAGCTCAATCTCACCTCAGTGTTTTGGGGACTGGTGTCTCCTATCCCAGATGAGACCCACAGCATTTTGCTAACATGGAAGGCTGAGGTAGAGACCTCTGCTGCTATAAGAATATTACATTAGCAGTGGATCTGAGCGCAGTGGATGTTTATACTAACATGATGCATGGCTGAGGGCAGCTTCCATTCACAGCTACACCCCAACCAAACATTTATTTATTTCCTCTCATTTAAAATACATCTAGTGCTCTGAATGGGTGCACCTTGAATGAGGCACAGCAAACAAGCAAGTTTCTGAATAAATGGAATTCTTTGCTTAATCCATTTTCATAGAGTCACATAATGGTTTTGAAGCTTTGTAGTTATTATTTGGTTACATCTGTATCCAACTCCCTTCATTTACAAATAAAAAGATGCTTCATCTGGCCATCCAAATAATATATTCAAACAAAATATCCCAGGAAATAAACAACTGTGCTCTTCTGACCTGTGTTATAAGCAATAAAAAGTTACCTAAGAGTCCAGAGAATGTACATACCGTGTCTGTCCCCTTATACCTAAGCATGTCTATGAATTTAATGAGCATATTCAGGTACTGTGCAGATAGGAATCCAGCCACATTTCTCCTAACTGATTTGAAATTACATGGACAGTAATGGTGCCAGAAGACAATTTAGTTTGCTCTTTCATACTGAGCTGAAGTTGTTTGGTTTTCTTAAAAGAAATAAAACTGATAATTGTCACTACAGTAAGTAAATATGTCTGAATACATGCAGAAAGCAGATCTATTGGGTAAGAAGGTTACAGAATCTCATTTTGTGGTCCATCTGCTCCCTCTTTACTTCCCAAGCCAACAGGCAATAATCTGGGATGAAGAAACTGACAGGACATGGGGGAGGAGTAGACAGTCATGATTCCTGCATGTTTCAGCTTTTTTGATATATGTGCTCATGCCATTGTGATATAATAGAAGGAAAATAATGCAGTGGAGTCAAGAGGACAATTCAGACAATTATGCATTGCAGCAGCATTTTACTGTTCAAGACTTTCTCACATATTTTACCCCTGAGATGTGAGCACTCAAAATTAATGTTCAAGGGGAAAAAGATGCATTGCTGGAAAAGATTGTTAAGCAGATCATAAGCTGAAATAAACAGTAAGATAATCAGATTGAGTTAAGAAAAGTGTCCAGTGTACTCCTGCTGGATTTTTTTCCTAATTTGCATCTATGTTGATGGTCTTGGAGCAAATGTGAACATCACCCTAGTAAAAATTTCTAGTGGCCGTAACATGAAATAAAATCAAAAGTGATTCAAGAGCATGAGAATTAAATAAAGAAGTGATAAGGTTAAAAACAAAATTCAAAGCCACAGAGCATGAGTGAGAAAGGCAAAGCCGAAGTGGCAGTGTGGCTAATGAGGGATGAGAATGAGAGAGGAACGTGCTATATGACTGTGCAGTAATCAAGAAAAGGGCCAATGGAGCTGTATCATGTCACGTCCATCTCTGCACAGCTCAGCTACAACAGCACTGCCAGTTTTTGCTTCTAATTCTGGTTACTTTGTCATCAGAAAGACCATATGAATAGAAATAACTTTCTATGGAAGCAAGAAGGAGCAAAGTAAAAAAAAAATTAAAAGAGACAAATATATATTGTTTTGTTTAACTATAGTCAAGACACAAGGCATGTACAAATAATTTAAGCATGTGAACATTTCATTAAAAGTGGTAAGTTCTTGAATGTGATAAAAGAGAAGCAGCACTAGCATTTTGGATAAGTACTGTGAAGAAGTTACAAAAAACCAAAGCTGTTGTCAGCAGGGAAGCGTGCCTAATGATTAAAGCACCTAATCCAAGATTTAAAAATAATTTCGACCACATGATGGGAAGCATTGATGCAACATAAGGTCCCTCTGCCAGGTGAAGGCTGTTCAGAATTTCTAAAAGGGTAACTTTGGCCTAGATCAGAGGCTGTGGGTGTGAACAAAAATGACTGTACTTCCCTCAACTAGGATTTCTCATGTATTCTTTCTTATTCCCCTTCCATTCCCACCCCTCCAAAGCCACCTGGTTGTCCCTTGGATATAGTTACCCTCCCTTATGTGCAGGACCACAATGATTCATGAGGAGAGTGTCTTAACTTTGATGCTTTTTTTTCCAATACAGAACACCTGAACTGACTGAATTGCTCTCAAGACCACACCAAGAAGTAGCAGAGTGCTGTCCATCACCAGTGTCAGGTCTCTGCTGGTGGCTTCAACCAAACACCAGGATTTGGTCATGGCACTGAATGCCCTGGGGCTGTGAAAGCAGCAGCCATGCAGAGGCAATCAGGGGAAGTTCAGGACATAGCCATGCACAGGTCACATTGGTACTTTAGGGCACTGGAGCAGTAGGCAGTCAAGGGAAAGCTTTGAGCTCAACCTCTGACATAGTCAAGGGCCATGAGAGAAATTAAAGGTCAGCTGTACAAGAAACTTGCCTGTGTCCAAAGAAAGACACAGACAACTATAAATGCAACAGGAGGTTCCCCAGAGAAGCTATCAGCCTTTGACTAAAGACAACTCAGTTCTTTCCATAAGACATTAATGACCACACCATAGATGGAGAAGAGATGACTAGAGGGAACCTCTTTGAAGATTTGTTTTCCAAAGATAGCTAGAAATTGGCTTCACTTCTATGTCCCTTGGTGTGAAAGCAATGTTTGGAGGGTCTTTGTTTCATGTTTTATTTCTGGGCATGCTGAGGAAGCACTGGGCAAAAGGGTAACTTTTTGCAGCTCCATTCTTTCTCATACACATACACATACACATACCTATGTAGCTGCCTCAGTCTTGCATATCCCAAACAGCCCTGGCCTGACATACAGCCTAAACTTTCCATGGCCTAAAGACTTTCTCTTTATGGGCTTGCTCTCACTACGATTAATGGAATATCAAGAATGACATGATATTGATTTTGTGAGAGCCAGGGATTTTACACAGCAAAGCCTATACCTAATTACAGATCTTCCTCTGAACTTCATCTAATGCATCAGGATTTATAAAAATCAAACTCGAACTTGAGATAACAAAAGAGATTCCCAGCACAGCAAGCTTTTCCAGACCAACCCGCCCAGAACTCTTCTCTTATAGTTCAATGTACTGCAGTCACAGTATGCAATCACGAAATAAGGATATACTTGGCATGAGCCAAGATGCTCATTCGTCAGCCTAGAATAACATGGATCCAGATCACATCCTCCAGTCTGTATGACACCTTCAAATGGTCAGAGTCATCACCAAAAAGTCAATCTAAGCTCATTCTCCTTACTTTCTTGTATTTTGGAAGCCAGTCTTGATGCACTCATCTTTCACAGAGGCTGTAAAAAATTCTCTGTTACCAGGAGTAAGAAGAAAATAACTTTCTCCTTCTACCTGTACTGGAATCCTTGGAGTGGCAGGCCCTTTGTGATTAATAGTCCTTGACTGGGTTACTTCATTAATATACTCTGCTGCTTTTTGACTGATGTTCATTTCCACACTATCAAAAGGAAAATGAGTCTAACTATTCATTGTGTGAAACAGAGCTGCTTTTCAATTTGCTTGGAACGTGCCACTTGATAATTTTTCCTGTTTGAAGCATCTTGGCATCCGCAGACAAAGGCAGACAACTCAAGGACACAGCTGGTCCTACAGGCTCTAGAGAAACCCTAGGAACAAAACCAGGGCTGCAGAGTTGAGAGAAGACTCCACAGAGTGAACGTGCAAAATCAGACTTGGCAGAGAAAGCCACCATGAGCATGGAGCACAGCCAGGCTTCAGTGAGTGCCTCAGTGGAAAAAGTAAGGACCTTTGTCCAGAACATGACTAGCAGAGGTCAGGTAATGAATAATACAGTAACAACACTTTCTCTTCTTCTAAATCCCATGTCCAGCTTTAGATCCCATCTCTTGATGCAGCTGGAAAGCCAATGCAAGCAAAAACTACTTTGACAACTCATGTGTCTATCACCTGTGGCAAGAGAGGGCCAACAGCTCTGCTGGCTTTCACTTTGCAGCCCTGAATGTTTGGTAGTGAAGCAGAGAAGGCTATGCAATCACCAGCTTCCAGGAGGCCATGGGAGTGGTTTTGTTCCCTCTTTGCAAGGGAGTTCTTCAGCTATGAACATGGTCCTTCTCATCCTGCAGCGCTTGCGTTGCTGCTAAGTCCTCACTGCTGCTCTTGGACCCCCTGCCTCTCCCCCTCCTGCAGGACAGACACTGGAGTGCTCTGTAATTCCAGATCCTCCTGCAGTCTGGCTCTCCCCATGCTTGGTCTGGATGCACAGGAGATGGTACTCATGGTTGGAGACTCCACACACAGCTCTGATCCCCTTCATAAGGTCTTCGTTGTCTCCTAGCCCATGCCCCTGTATTGTGTGAACTGCTGAAAATCAAACAGCATCCTGTAAATGGCAGTTTCTGTGGTAGATTATCTGATGTAGTGGCCAGTGACCCACACTGCAAGGAGTGGGAAAGCCAAATGCAACGGGGCAGAGGATGCTGTGCACCAGACCTATATCCAACACTGGCAAAAACCTGTCCCATGTGCTCTGCCCTGCTCAGTGGAGGTACCTGATCTGGGGCCACATCAGACTCAGCAGTGCATCAGATTATGCAGCACCAGCCTGGGACTTATTGGTTTGGGAAGGAGTTGGCTACCAGAGTGGTGAGACTTTGTGGCTTGCAAACGGAAAGGAACTAAACCTCTGTCATCTGCTTCTGCTTGATTCACTGCAAATTCCTCTCTGGGGAAGTAAAAAAAAAAAAAGTCTTCTTCTAGACTTAAAATCTGGGTTTGGAGCTCATTAAATACTTCAGTCCTTATAGGTACTTGAAGACTAAACAAAAGCTCTGGAGAGATTCATATTCTATGTCTCTGCACATCCATCTTGGGATCCCATTTTTTGATATACCCAAGCATTAGGTGAAATCACAACTTGTGGCTCTTCTGTCTTCACTCAGCCACTTGCTACTGCATATCTTGGTTCAAATTCAGATATCTGTCCTGAAAACAGGATCCACGATTTCTAAAACCCAGGCAAGTCAAAGCACTGTAAGGATTTACAGCTCATGTTAAATTACCAGATGCAGTAACATCTTAAGAGAGCAAGGCCAGCCAAAATTACATAGGTGGACAGGTTGAAGGAGCTAAATAATCCATCCCAACTGAGCAGACCTAGAAGGAACTGCTGCCAACCATACATGTAAGAGAAACCACTTGTTGTAAAATGTACTCTGAACACAGTTATAAACAGAATTAACATGAAAATATGGATGTTTGAATGAACTAATTAAAAGCAATGGCAATTTTGATTGGTTCATAAAACATGCAATTATTTTTTTTCTCCAGATAATCAAAACACACAATTTTTAAAGGATAACCCAATTCACTCTATATGCTTTAGGTCCAATATATTTAGCAAAAGCCAAATTTAAGAGATTTAATTCAACATTTGCACAAGTGTTGGAGAAGAACCCAACCCCCTTGACTCCAGACCATGCAGGGGCTAGTACTGTCCTCTGTCTGGCCCCAGACTCCCATCCTTCCCACCAAAATAACATTTTCTTACTAATGTCTCTTTCTCTGAAAGGTGTAAATGGGCCCTTGTTTGAGCTCATCACAGATTCAGCTATATTCTTTTATCTCCAGTAATCTGGAGATTTTTTTCCCTGCAGATAGTTTCTGTGTTCCACTCACTGCTATTTGCTAGAGAAAGACTCTTGGGCTTTTTGCCCTTTGTATTTCCTCTCTTCTTTCATGTGGAGAAGACTGCCAACGTGGGATTTGCAAACTGCTGCCAATATGGGATTTGTGCTGCTGCGGCTGCCAATCTTTAATTTAGCATATGTATAAAGCTAATTTTTGGACACGATGCTAGTGCCTGGCATCTCTGCAGGAGTCAGCCAGGTTGTAATGTTTGTATTGTACTGCACTATAAAAAACAATAAAAAGAAAATATAAAGGAAAAAGCCTTTTATCTCTAGCTTTATAGCTACAGCTATGGTCTAAATACTTGTATTCTCCCTCTGCATCTAAAATTTGCTTCCTCTTCTCTGTGCCATAGCCCTTTCTTTTAGATTTGCAGTTTGTGTTGCTTGTAGTAGGAGCCAATGATAGGCTCCTGCTCCCTACTGAGAATATCTTCATATTAAAATGTATAAATTCAACTCTTTAGAGGGAGAAAAAAAGACTAGTTTCCCTTTAATGATATTTAAAATACACAGTCACATGTGCTAAGAAATATTTTCTCTTTAAAAAAAAAAAAGTCATAATATAGAGAACCAGAGGAAAAAAAATTAATCATTCAGGAAACATCTTTCTTATGGAAAACATAAGCTTGACTACCCTTCCTTGGCAAGGACATCTACTGTTTGGGAGGATGTTCCTGCAGTGAATTCTCTAAAATATGGCAGTGCCATTCTGGCCACTCAGTAGGAGTGTGAGTGAGATGAACTCTAACTCCAGAAGCCCCCATTTGGAGCACCCCATGCAGCTCCAGTGAGCTCCTTGGTCAGGCCTGGAAGCAGGCAAAGGGAAAAGCGTCTGGGGAAGCCATGGCCGCAGAGGGAAGCAGCTTTATGCTGCCCCATGATGGTGGCTGTAGCAGGACAAAGGCTGTAATAGAACCACAGTTCTTAGTGGTACTAGATGGATTTATAGGAAGAGATACAGGAAGAGATGGATTCACAGGAAAAGCCTTCAGTGACTGTTCACAGTTCTTCCTTATGAAGAGGATTTCCTAAACCTTTACCTAAACCTATTCCAGCCTTTATACTTGAAGGATGGGTGTTCACCAGAAGAAGTGTGGCACGAAGGAAATGCCACTGAATGGGCTGTGGTTTGGAAAAGCCTGGCAGACCACAAGAGCAGCAAACTGAGCTAGTGACTTAAAGTAAGACCCACTGACTGCATACAGTCTGAGCATCTTTCCCCAAATGTACAGGAAAAGATCATCAGACAAACCCAGACAAATATGAAGATTTTGTAAATTTGCTTTTACAAATATTTAGTATACCCAGGGGCTGCAGAATCTATTTTGTTTTTTGGTTTTGTTTTTTTTTTTTTTTTTGGTTTGTTTGTTTTTTTTTTTTTGTTATCGATCGAGATTATTGCAATTTGTTTTTCCACTATAGGTATAAGACGAAGGAAGAGAAAATTGCTCTATCCTGGCATCACTTTTACATTTTAATTATTGTGATTTAAATTACCCCATCTACAGAAATCCACAATATAGCGTTGACTACCCAGTAATAGAAGGTAGTTTTTCCGCATGGCTAGACTGGTATTTTCTAAGAAGGAGATCTGCTAGCTTGCCTACTTTCACAGCAGCAGTGCCATGGGCCGTAATGAGACAGGATTATTGTTGCAACTGCTCTTGAAGGCCTCTCTCCCCAGGCAGCCAAAGAATGACTGAGTCATGCAGGTGATGCATTCGCTGTAATGAGATGGACAAAACCCTGAAAACCACATCCAGAACAATCCCCCACATACCCACGCCTCTGGAGGAGGGTATGGAGAGGGGGTGAGAACAAAACCACTGATGCCAGGAAAAAACAAAAAAACCCCTATTTCTTTTAAATAAATAAATAAAGGCAGGGGGGTTCTAGTGCCAATATGCCCTGCACAGTCATGCAGAAAAACCGGAGTTTGATTTCTACTCCCAGCCTCTCGTTCTCTGGCTGGCAGGAAGCACTCATGGGGTGGAAGGAGGTGCCGTGCATCACTCAGCAGCAGCCCCTCTGGCTGCCTAATGAAAGGGGTTGACAGACTCTTATGGGAGACCCATCCAGCCTGCCTTGGCTGGAAGGTTGATGGCCTTGGCACAGAGCACTGCACTACGGGAGGGGATTTTTTTCCCGGCTTTATAAACTACATCCTCGAGGCCCTGTGTCACTGCCAACTTCTTCTGCCCAGCACAGGACTGTCTAGGACTCCCTCTGGGGCTCATCCGCCGGTTGGAGAGGCCGTTATTGAGAAACACAGGATACCCTCTCGCAGAGTGCACTGAGCTGGACCACCCTCGCTGAGCTTCCTGCACCTGCTGGCAGGGAGACCGAGCATCCGGGCTGGGAACAGCCACAAGAATAGTAACATTGATAGAAGCAGAAATGTAAAGCAATTATTTATCTTGTGCTTGGAGTATGCAAGGTGGTGATTGTGCAGAGCCCTCTATAAGTTAGAAATCGGCTCTATTCCCAGAGCACTGGTGCATCAAGGAAACTCTACTGACAGGCACCTCAGAAATATGGGAAGGATCAGCACTCTGAATGCCAGGATGGTGTCACCAGTGTTGTGCTCACGTTAGCAGCCATGCTCTGACTCCCCCACCCTCTTCTGTCATGGGGTCAACAGAAGGAAATGCTGTTATCTTTTCAGAGTCAAACACTGACACCAACAGACACGACACAAATACTATTTTTTATATCTTCATGAATCTTCAGGGTTACGACACAAACATTAACTTCCAATGTGTAGCGGAGAAAGGAGAAGGATTTTTGCACTTTTGCCTTGCTTTTCAAGCTCCTGTCCTGGGCAGCAGCCTGGGAGCACTGCTGACTGCTCTGGGGAGCTGTTCCTGGCGACTAAGGTCTCCTTTCCATCATGAGTACCTGCTGTGGTTTGGATCAGTCATTTCATTTCACAGCACATGGGGCTGCCCTCTGCTATGTGCCAGTTGCATCTAAAGCAAAGCAAGCAGTTAGGGATACTTCAGGCCTGTCTACCAGGATAAAACCTATCACAGGTTTGTTTCATTTATGTCTGGCCCTTCCGTTCTGATTAAAGCCCATGACTTATTAGGCTTGCCTGATGCAGGCAGAGCCTGGGCACCCTGTTTTCCCTAACAAGGTGTCACACAAGCTCATGCAAGTACTGCTCCTTCCCAAGACAAAGATTTTATCCCCAGACTGCAAGCACTGGCCACTGTTTGCATCTGACCAACCAGTGGTGACTCTGCTAAACCTGACAGAAAAGGGGCTGCTACCAAGTATTGTTTCTGTCAGAGAGCTGCAATTTTTGGCAGTGCCAGCCAGGAACAAATCTGAACCAAGGGGAAAGTACTTAAACGGCATGCTGCATCATGAAACCTTTTCAGAAGCCTACACAAAACCCAATCCAACCCAAACAACAATAAAGAGCTTTTCGGGAGGTCTTGGTATGACCTCATCATTGACATGCTGATTCACCGTTCAGTTAGGCAAAGGATTCATATGACACTAGTCTTCCCCAATCATGTGAGAAGGGTACCAAATAAAATGGACTCACTGGTGTGAAACATGAAATTATCCTCTCACATTTCATCTGTCAATTATTTCACATCAGCAGTCAAGGAAAACAGATGTAATGAACAGCTCATCATTCAAAACAATCACCCACTAAACCAAATTCCCTTGCTAAATATATTTGGGGGAAGATCAGCAATGGCTGGATTTACACACAATGTGAACTGAGTTCACTGGCCTGTTTTCCATGTTGGGCCACACCAGCCCAGCTGTACCCCACACCTCTGAGGGTCCAGGCAGCTGCCTGCTCCTAACACGTGACTCCTCACTGCACAATACCACGTCCAAAGGCAACTGAGAATAGAAGTGCACTGCCTTAATGTCACTCACTTGATAATCTGGACATCTACCTCTCCCAATGTACCAGTGCTCAAAAACCTATCTGTGCAGGGAAATAAAGTATCCAGGATAGGAGAAAATCACCATTGTGTCCAACGTAGATCACAATCAACAGTGGAAGTGAGGACACATAAATGTTAAAGCTTCACTTCAAAAAACACAGATGTTCTCCAAAACAATCCATATTTAAGAGACTGGCAAACTCCCCACATTTTTCCATCTATTTTCTTCAAGTCTTTGCTATTACCTTTGCCATCCTATTTCAAGACTACCAAAAGCCTGAACACCACTGACTGTATCTCAGTGTAAGAAACACCTTGGCAATTGCACAGATGAGAAAAATATCACTGCAGACTGCTATTTAAAAATGTGTTATTATGACTTAAGGGAGAAGAAAAGAGAGAACTTTTTGTTTCTCATAATATAGTACACATAATCATTACATCCCGAGCTTTTACATATAACCCTTTGCTGAGGTAAATACTAGAAATGGATGCTGTATGGTCAATGGAGCACTGCTGAAGCATGGGCAGTCACACAAGAGTGACGTTTCCCACCTAATTGCACAAACACGCCAACAAACCGCAGCACCTCGGTGGTCTGGTTCCTCACTGATATTTCAGTTGTTCAGCTGCCGCAGCCACAGACGCAGCGAATTTTGAATTAAACACTACTGCTCGGTGATGCTGACACTCGCAGTCAAGCATATCTTGATGAAATTAGAGATGCAGAAAATATTTTTTGACAGAGTGCACGAGCAAAACAGCCAGAAGTGCAGCGAGTTCGGTGTGAATGGCTCGTGCAGAGAGAGAGACTGGGGAGATGTTGAAAATTGGACTCTCTGATTTTGGCAGGAAGAGGCGAATTTTATTAGCAATCTATGCCGCAAACATAACTTTCCGACTATTAACAGTTTTTAGTTGCCAAAAGAAAAACACCATTTCTAATTGCTTCTCAGCTCTTACATTTTATAATGGAAAAAGAAAAAAGGGAGAGGCAAGCAAACTTACATCTCCATTATGCAAAATATCAGACCAGTGGAGAATACAGCAGCATTCCATTTCAACAAAATCTTCACAAATGTAAACACTTTACAACCTTCTGCCCAAACCTGTAATTCTATGACAAATTAGCACACACATATTAAAAATGTGCAGGAAAGTTTTGCAAAGCATCATAGTCTATAAAGGAATTGGTAAAATAAGATTGGTTATTCTTACTGTTGCTACCTTCTAGCATGCAGGGGGTAGCAACAGCAAAGGTCCTAAAAGTCTTAAGGCCATTTTTTTCCCTTGAAGAAACGTGATTTTCCTTTGAAAATCATGAGTTTAACAGAACGGAAATTTTAAATTAATGCAAGAGACAGCAGGATTAATTCCAACCTCCAAACCCCACCTGTTTCCCTGTATTTCTTCCTAGTCTAAGAAGGAAAATACCATCTTTCTGGCTCTGCAAAGTACCACTGTGATCCCTGAGCAGAGAAAATAGCTATAAAATGATACTTTAATTGTCTTTCACTTAGAGATTTGGATGGGCTAAATGCGACTTTTAAAGTGGCATGTCTAAACTTCATTGAAAAGATCCTCAGGTTTTTAGAAGGTCCTCAAAAGTTCACCAAGACACAGCTTGTGAAAATTGGTAGCTAGCTCCTTTGCAGACAAAGGCTGGCAAGCTTGACTGGGAAATGCCCTTTAGTCAGAGCAGAGAGAGTGGCCCTTGGGGAAGGGCCCAGATGGACTTGGTTCCCATGGGCAGCTACTTCGCCCAGCCAGAAACACACAGCTTGCCACTAAAATCAAACCAGCTGTTCTCAACCACAAGGCTGTGTAGCTAATAATTGCAAAGGTGTCTTTACCCAGTGCTCTGATCATGCTAGCTAAGGTGACCACACATGCCAGCTTTCCAGCTGCATAAAAAAGCATTGACTAGATGCTCTATGAGGTGAGTGGGGACATTTCCTGCCCTGTATTGCCAGAACATGGACAGCATAAGTACTAGCTTGCACAGGACAGGGTCTTGAAAATGAAATACAAATTCTCCTACATGTCCCTACTGGAGCATGGATGTTGGAGGGAAGATCATGGAGAGCTGAGCAGTGCCTGGAGTACAGTGGTTTGGAACCCATGCTGATGACAAAGCTAACGGAGCAACACTGTGTCTGGGCACAAGGCGGGATGGATGTGTTCCACAACAAGGTCCCGGGACTACAGCATGCCAGCTAAAGCACAGAGCTGCCAATAGCCACACTTTCTCATTTGTCTCTGTGGCCAAGCATGTGTCACCCTGAGACCTTTTGGGGCCCTGGATGTTGCCTGCAGCACTGCTACGTGTTAGCCTTAGGTCATGCTACTTTCTTTCTCCTCCATGAAATACTCCCAGACCAGAGCGGGCATGCATTTCAGGCCACACAGATGAGTGGGAAGCATCCCACAGTCACAGGAGTCCCTGGTAGGACCCAGCCACAAGGGCAGACCTGACGTTCCTGTGACACTCAGGCCTAGCTCAGCTCCCATGTGCAATCTGGGCCCCCAGAGCGACCACAGAGGAGCAAGGGGACAATGAAACCCAGTCTTTCCTTCGTCCTCTGTGAGACGGCAGGGTGTGTCTGCATGTGTGTGCTTGCAGCTTGAAGCCAGGCCTGGGAGATGCAGCAGCCATGACAGCCCGAGCACGACGTGCCCCACCAGGCGCCTGCTGGGCTCTGCACCCACCCCTACTGCTCGCCCCCTCGCAGCGCAACAATTTACCCTTGAATAAATTAGCAATAATTGGAAATCCACTTCACTGGACCTTACGCAGCATGACTAATGTGACTCACTTTTTAACTCTGTTCCTTTTGTGTGACTACTCAGCAAAGAGGATGCCTTAGAAAGAGAAGAACCAGTAAACTTTATGCTAAGGAAAAAGAAATTACAGTCTCTGAAGGGTGATATAAAGTTTTAATGGGTACTTTGGATGCACAAGAAGCAAGTGTGCTAAGAGTATTGTGGGATACAATGATCCTGCTGATAGCTTTTTTGCCTTTGTATCCTTTTCTTTAACTTTTAGATGGTGCATGTTAAATTTGGTGGCATGGGGGCAAGGCTCAGAGAAGTACATCTCTGCAACAAAGACAATACAAATCTGCAAAACACAAATAATTTTGAAGAAAAGCTCCAGACATGCTATTTACTAGCAGTGTTTCAAGGGCTGGGTGGGCTGAGAGCTATCTGAATCTCAGCCTTTGTCTTTGCCTAGATCTCTTATGAGAATGCGGTTAAGCCATTTAACCCCCTCCTTAATGGAAAAAAAAATAATATTAAACGGTATTTAGAATGGTTAACACAGAGAAATGACAGCATAAAAATATAACATGCCAGACATTTAACTTTTAAGAAGAGAGAGTGTAAACAGTGTTTAATCTGGAGTGTCACATACATCCATTTTCTTTCATAACCCTATTCAAGCTCATTGTATTGAGCTAATTGCCAGGCTATGTTTTTTCGAAAAAAATAAAATTAAGAGCCTTCAGCACATAAATGTCTGTGTAAGTCCTGTAATATAGCATAGCTACAATATTCAAACAATTTGGCAAACTCTGAGCACTCACAGTAACTTGCAACCTTGTATGTGAAATAAGATTTGTGAATTACAATACAAAATTTGTGACATAATCAGTGTGGGTTTATTAATGTTATATGCAAGTGCTATGTTTAAATATTTATATTTTGGTACCTTCCAACAGGTATTTTCCATTCTAGGGGGAGTACTTTTCTCCTGATTTATGCATGTAATTCCTACTACATGAAGCCCAGATACGCATGCAGAAGGTGAGAGAAATGCATGCCTGTAGCTATACTTTTTTTCTAAGACATTAGTGAGATAAGTGTTTCAAAAATTCTGTGCAGGATCCTTAAGCAGAAATTGTGGTGCAGGAAACAATCCCAATTTCCAAGGAAAAAATTATACCCTTTCATTCTCATAGCAGCATGTAACTAAGGTTTAGATGAGTGAACAGATGCATGCAAAAATCAGCCATGAGAATGGAAAACATTCATTTTCACAATCTGCTAAATCTGCTAGGTATGCATGAAACAAAGCCAAAGAGATCTCCAGCAGAACGCAATGTCACAGTCTTGGCACAATGGGGAACTTTCTCAGATGCTGCTTGTGCCAGCACTGGCACTTCTACTGCACAGCTGTGTTAGAGATCACTGAAATACACTGGAATCTCAAAGAGTTAATAATACAACTGCTATTAAAACATATTCTCATATTGACACTTTTTCAGGAAATTAGATGTGATTTTTTCCTTATAGCAACTACCACTTTACAAGAACTAACAAGTCCAATAGTGAGATTTTCCAAGTGTGTTTCTCTCTGTAACAAGTCCCTTATCAAACCCTCTTAATGAAAATCTGGTGTTGTCTTCACAGCACTTACATGACCCTAGTTTAGTGACCTCATGCAATGCTGAAAAAAATCTAGAATTTTATACGATTTTTAATATTACCGTTATTCTCAGCTAGAGACGAAATGAACATATAATTAGACTGAGCAGATTAGATTGAATTAAAGACCATAGTCAAATCTTCTCTTAAATAGCAGTTTCTCAGAAATACGGCTTCTGACTTTTCAAGGGTGAATTACATGTCTTATTCTGTTGAAATGTAGATCTTATCAATTTAACTTCACAGCTGGTGCCTGGCCTCCAAAAGCCTGACTCTCTAAAGCCCAGAGAAAGAAACTGCACCACCCTGTTCCATTTTAGCATGTTGAAAACAAGGGCCGTGGGCAAGAAATGATACATGGAAAAGAAGGGAGGAGACTGTTTTCTTGAATGGCAGGCTTCGTCTGACAGCTCCTTTGTGCCTCCTCTTGGTGTGGGAGTCTCAGGTCCTCCCATTCTTAAAGAAGGTACCTTTAATGTCTTTTTCCCTAAATGCCATTGCTTGGAAGCACTTGGTTTTAGCAGCACCTTGAGGATGAAGACCTTTTTTGGAAGTGATAAGGAGAGGTTTTCTGCAGAGGTAGCATTTTTTTCTGGTCTCCTGACAGATTCTTTCTTTTTGGAAATCTGGAAGCTTCACACAGAAGGGGAATTTCATAGCTTATCTTTTGGGATCTTGGATCAATTTTAATGGCAAAAAGCATTAAAGGAACTTGTCACATGGCTTCTGGAACCACATGGAGAGTCAAGGATGTCTCCACACTCCAAGGCTGCCGCTCAAACCCTTGCATTTATATTTCTTGGCAAAACCCGCATTTATGTACTCACTCGATTTCTAGAACAGGGTGAAAACCAGATGCCCTTCTTTGCACCATGCAGCTTACTCCCTGGGATGCCTACATGAAAGATACTGTGATGATGGGGTTTATTTTAAGGAGGTGGTTGATTGGTAGCCTACAGTGTTGCCCTTTTCATGCCACACTCTGGAAGGAAAAAAAAATAACTATGAAAGGAGGTGTGCTTGAGCCAAGGCACTCTGTGAAGTATACCTTCCCTCTGATCTATGACCTGGAATCAGTCCTCAGAGGCAGGGAGGAAGATGCTGCCAGGATGGCCCTTGGACTGCTTACAAAACTCTGCTGGAGTCCTGACATGAGGAGGAGGAAAATGAAAGGAGTAGTTTAGAAAAAAATACTTTTGTTTAGGCCAGATCTGTGACCTGTAAAGCTGCCTCAAAAGGGATACACAGCCTCTATACTTCCTTCAGAGGCTCCATCAAAAGGAATGCCTGGAATCTGCAGCTCCGTGCAGTATAATGTTTCACTGCATACTCCTTCCTCTTTGTTAAGCTCCAGAAGCATGCCTTACAATTTTGTACCTTCTTCAATGACTCACTTGTCCTTTTCTAAGGTGTCTCTCTTCCCATTTAAAAAATTTCCAGGGAAATTTCCACCAGAAGAATGGACAAATCATTTGTCTAAGTCAGATGCAACATCAGCATCCACTTTTCTAGCTTGCTCTATAATTGGCAATAATGATTTTTAACAGTGCTTTGGGGAATGAGTACTCTGTATTTAGGGAATCCAAGCAAATTCAGCAAGTTTTTCAATATTATGATGAAAGGATGGTGCCTTTCCTGCTGTGGTAAATGGGGTGCGAACCCATGCTTTGGGATGCTATGTCATGGGTTACAGAGATGCTTTCACATACGTGAAAAACATGTAATTCCCATTACATGTTTTTTACATTCCCATGACAGCCTGGTGCAGCCACTTGGGAAAAAACTGACTACAAATAAAACCTGGAACTAGTTCACTGCAGTTACTGCAAAGCAAGGTCTTTACTGAACGTGCTGTGAGGCTACCTTGGCAGGCCTATAGGTTGCTTCCACAAGACTGACAAATGCTGGGGAACCCATTTGCATGGTTCGATGAGTCCATAGGAGAGATGATGGTGTGCAACCTCAGCAAGCGTTGAAAGCACGAGTCAAGCAAACGTGTAAAGTGCCAAAAGGGAACCAGCAGAACATTACACTTGTATGAAATGGGAGTAATCTCATTACCAGAGGTGATAACCATTGCACCCCTGATGGAAATGTATAATTACTGAAAACAGCTAATCAACTGCAAGAGCAGCAGGGTAGCCAGAAGCTCCTTTCTGAACCATCTACTGTGCTTAACCCAGTTGAGCTGCTCCTCCTCCTCCATCACCTTCTACAAAGGGATCAGTAAAACATGCTGCACATACAGACCCTCACATGTGGGCCAGCCCAGCTGAGTGATAGGGCTTTGTATTTTTACTTGCAAATAAAATATGTATCAGTGGAGTCTCTGTCTTAATTCTACAAGATGCTCAAGCATGCCATACTTGCAGCTGTTAATTTCATAGCTACATTTGTAGATAAACAGAATTTGGAATAACAGTGTAACACCTGACTTCTGTTGAAAAAAAAGGTGCTAGCAAGCTTCTTGCCTTTAATCTCTGACTTTGTAAAATCTTGCCTTTAATTTACTAACAATATATATGGCTATGGACAATAAGAGGTGGTAATTCTCAGGCTAATGGCAAGGTAAGTTGAACTGTTAATGGGATCTGGGGCCAGCTACAGGTGTCCTCCAGTGTATTTAATTAAAACAAGTCTGTCTACAGCAACGGCAGTGGGGCCATGAACTTCCATGCTCCCTAGGTCCAGGTGACAAAAGCTGAGGAGATCAGCAGTCTGGGTCCAGCTACAGGATATACTGATTGTCTAAGGCCAGATATGTCTGTATTATGTGTATACAGTGATATATATTATACAGACATTGTGTGCCAATGCATGTTACTCTACAGAGAGAGCATGTGCAGCACTGGGGACAGGACTTGCCTGTTGTGCTGTCCGTGTTTGTAGGAGCACTGTGCTCAGGGGAGCACTGGTCAAGTTGCTACTTTCTGACTGTGCTAAAAATGATCAGCCACTCAGTTTATTTAACATGGTCAGAAAGTAGGCAAATGCATATACACACATATATGTAAATATAGGTATGCATATACACATATATATGTAAATATAGGTATATATATAATAAGTTTAAATTGGGAGCACTTGCTCAGCCTCACTGATGATGGCACTGGTACTAACTGGCTGCTGGATTCAGCAGCTTCTAGCACACTGTTTTTTAATTTTTCTGATCCTTGAAGTCTCTCTCCAGGCACTTCCAGCAAAGGGAGGAACTGGCTTGAATTGTTCATCACACTGCAACAGGTGAGGGAAGAGTAGAGAGGAAGGGAAAAATTAGCTGTTGGCAGTTTTAAGTAAACTATATGATTTTCCAGTTACAACTAGAAAAGTGGTAAAAACTGTATGAATTGTTTGAAGGTCTTTAAATGGGAAGAGCAGCTCATGGAGCTGGCAGGCTATTAGGAACATGCATAAATGAAAATTTCCTGGGTAGTATAGCAATGGTAGCAGTTTCCTGTCTGTTGAGGATCTGATTTCTTGATTAAGTTAGTAAACTAGGAATAGAACCACACAGGGACACATGCACTTTGATGCTTGAAAAGAAAACACCATAGACCAAAATGTACAAGCTGTCCCTGGAGCACAGATATAAATCCAGGTCTGTGTTCTCCTGGGTTCATGTCCTGATCACTGAGGTAGAAAGTCAGCTTCAGGACTAGATTTGATCTGCGGCCCAGTTAATATTTACTTATTTAAAGCAAGGTGGAAGATGTCTCTACCACATAGGTGTGTACATACAGGTGGAGCACCAGAGTTTTATTTAGCAAGCAGGGTGCTGCTGTTGTCACTCCAGATAAGAACAAATAGGCCTGTGCTCCTGGCTTCCTGGACAAGTTTTCTAACCACTAGAAAAATCATTCAATCACACGTCTAATTCAGGAAGGAAAGGGACTTCAGGAGACTACCTCATCCATCTGCCTCCTCAAAGCAGGGTAAACTACCACTCTATACCAGGCTGATAACGGCCTCACTCAGCCAGGGCTAGGATACCCCCATGGAGCAAGGACAGACCAGTGCTCTGGACAACCTCTTCCAGTGTCTGACCATCTGGGAAAGACTTTATTACCTTTGACTCCAGTCAGCATCTCCCTTCAGGCAGGCTGTGGCAGCCGATTCCAGCCAGGCTTTGACCTTCTTCATTCTGTGCTTACATGCCCAGGTAATATTTCTCTATTCCTTCTTGGTAGCCCATTTCCTGTATGCTTCCTTTTTGTGTTTGAATTAAATCAAGAGTTCCCTGTTCAGCCAGCTGGCCTTCTGCCATGTCTGCCTGTTCTTCCACCCTTCAAATGATTTTTTTGCATTTTGTACAGATTGTCATTGAAGTCTGACTAGCCCTTATGAGCTCCCTTGCCTTCAGGGGAAGCTTTATGTGGCATTAGTTCTGTCTACCAGCTGAAGTCTTGTGTCCTTGCCTTCCTCGCTGCCTTCAGGATCATAAACTCCAGCATCTGACAGCTCCTGCAGTCAAAACTACTATTGACTGACAGTTCATTCTCATTCAGGATTCCAGCAAAGCATCTCCCCTAGTTAGTTGCTAAGCACTTGCACCAAAAATTTGTCTTCCTTGCATTCCAGAAATCTGGATTTCTTGTGACCCATCACGTGCTCCTCTCGGTAGATTCCAGCATGGTTAAAGTCCTCCAGGAGAGTCAGAAAGAATTTGAGATACTTCCTTCAGTTGTTTAAAAAAATATTTGTCCACAGTCTCTCCTTGATCAGTCACCATCAAGACGTTCTCATGTTCTGGCTTCCCCTCTGACCCTGATCCATCAGTTTTCAGTAAGCCTTTTACCCATGTTGTCATGGACATGACCATTATTTCCTCTTTCCTATCCTAGCCATTTTTAAATACAAAGGCCATGGCTTATGTGCTTTGCATGTCAGAGTCTTGTCAGAGTCTGATAGGCAAATTTTGATTGCTTAAGGGCCTCAGACATAAGATCTATATCTGATAACCTTGGCATGAAAGAGACAACAAGCTACCAGAAGAGGACAGAAATATTGCTGAGTAGGCACAAAAGCAGTCTTTCAAGCACTTAAGAGCTCATTCAGGGATTACCAGTATGGCTGGGAATAGCACTCTTGAATGTGTCTAAAGTCAACTCGGAGTAACTATATCATGTTCCAGTGCTAAGGATGCTTCAAAATACCTGAAATTGTGAAGCTGTATGATGAGATAAGAACAAAGTCTATTGTTCATTTTATCTATTGATTCTAGCTAGGTAAAGAAGACAGGACAGAACAAGCTGCAGTCATGATTTCATGATAATTACTCAGCACTGGTGAAGCTGCTCCTGAAATACAATTTCCAGCTTTGACCACTGACTTCAAGAGAGGTGTTGAGAGACTGTGGAGGGCAGTCAAGATGTGAGAAAGCTTTTGACACTGCTGCATAAAGCAACTTCAAGGGAAATGTGCTAATGTGACAAATAATCCCAAATGGAAGTTCTAGTTTCCCCTGCCAGATACATTCACCAGTAAAACACACAAAAAAAAGCCACAATTCAATAAATGCTCTGCTTGACTCAAGGAATTGGGATTGATAGCATGGGAGATTTACTACACATACAAAGTTTACTAAGCACTTGTGGAGTTCAGGGTGTAAGAAAGCCACTTGTCTGGCTGACAGGGTGGGAACTTCCTGTGTGTAACTTGCCCATTTAAAAGGTAGCACAAGTTCTCATTTCTTGACGGGTGAGAGTAAAAAAAGGGCCTATAGGCAGCCCATGTGAAACCCCAGGCAAGACTTCATGGAGCTGAGAGGCTGCTGCTTTGTTCCTCAGCAGCATCTCATTTGCTTCACTAGCATTTCCTCACACTCTTGTCTTCCACTTACCAACTTTTGGACCACATTGGAAAAGAGCCCCCTTAGCCCCAGCTCCAGGGGACACAACCAGCTCACAGATGTTGCCTCTTGCATTATCTGGGCTTCCTGCTGCTAAATACTCATTAAATATTCACAACACACATTATTATAATATTTTTTACCTTGGTTGGCTTGCCAAGATTGTATGGCTTTGAAAGGTGAGACTTGTGGCTCTGTTCACTGCTAATAGCACAATGAAATCCCAGAGATTCCATTGAAAAAAAAAAAAAAAGGGAGGTCTCAGAGAGCCCTTGCTTATGGCAAAGAGCTTCAGCTCTTCCTGCAGGAAACATCACCCCCACAAAGGCATGAGCCATGCAATGTTTTGCTACGTAGCACTGCACCTCATGCTCATCATACACACTGCACCTCAATGAAGAGGTGGATGTAGGAAGAGGTGATGTCTGCTGGCCAGGAATGGGAATTGCTGTCAGAGGCTAGAAGCCAGTTGCTCTTTCTTCCAGTTTCTGTCAATTCATATCAAGCACTACTCAGAGGTTTCTCAGTGCATGAATCACCTCCAGCTACAAAATAGAGCATATGTGTGCAGGGCTGCTTGTAACAGCCTTAAGCACTGAAAACCACAACCCACCTTCACATTTCTGGACATTTCTTTTTCTCCTCAGCACTTCCACTGTACCTCATGGATGATAAGCAAATTTGACAATATGAAGCCAGATTCTGAGGTCAGGTGCTCTGGCTGGCAATGCTCAGGCAACCCTGCTGCTGTTTTCCACATGTTGGCCGTTAACGAGCTTCTACAAAGCCTCTACTCCAGAAAAACTCATACTCACATCCAAGAGTGCTTGGTGGCAGAGCCGAGCATCCTTCATCCCTCCCTCCCCATTCAATGACCTCTTTCACAGTCAGGCAGCAGCCAGTCACAGCAGGCATAGGATTATCTGGAGGAAGGGTCTTCTGCTCAGTAAACCCATTGCACCTTTGCATCTCCATCTCTCTCTTCCAGAGACTGAAGGCAGATGATGAGTATCCAGTCAGGTGATGCGGTTGCAACTCTCTAGTCATGTAAAAGTCTCAGTCCACATAATCTTTCTTTATTTCTCATTTGACAGCTGCTTCTGTATGAAAAATGAAGAGCTAAGCCTATTGACACAAGCTGAGGAGATAGACGAACATTTTAAAAACAACCTGTCTTACAGGCCAAATCTGTATATCTTCCAACTCAGCAAACCTGGAAACAAAATGCCATAGCATTGCTCATTACTTAAGGGGGAAGGAAAGATCGATCCTTTAACAAGGACCATGTGCTTCTGGAAGACATCAAGTTCATGTCCTTCCTGATGTGAGAAATCACAGGGATATTCTACTCCAATTTCTCTGAACATTCTCAGCACTCAGAGGGCTCTGGCAATGGCTAAAAGATACCTGTGTGCCTTAAAGTGCCAGGCTTACAGACTGCTGCATATGGAAATAATAATAAAAAACACATATGGAGGACAAATTTTTGAAAAAGAGCCACAACAGAGGGCAAACAACTATTTCCCATTCCTATTAGGGTTCACTATAATTGGTGCAAAATGCACACAACAGGGAATAAATCTTGGTCTTGTTGATGCCAATGATGTGAATTTTCCTACTGAAATAATGGTTCCAAGGGTATTCCTCATGACACTGACTTCAGAGGAGGATAGATAGTTTAGCAACTTAGATATTTCACACTCTCATTTATAATGACTGAAATTCTCTATTTGTTAAGTAGGAAGAAATTTATGAGACAAGATGGAAGCCAAAAGAAGTTACTGTAAAATCTGTATTGGGTCAACAACACTGAATATGGTGTTTTAAAATCTAGAAGAAATTGCTTGTCATGTTATTGTGACCGGTAAGTTTATTAAGTGGATACTTCTTAACTCCTCGCATAGAAAGGTACTACTTTCATTATTTCAATGCTGCAACTTTAAGTAAAACTTCAGATTCTAACCACAGAGCTTTAAAAATAATTTACAGGAGATGCATACTTCACAATTTTAAGTAATAAAAGTTTTGTTCTGCAACTGTGGTGTGGACAAAGATTTTTAAATTGAAATATGAAATGGTATATACCCTTATAGCTAATCAGTCTATCAATGCTTAAAATAAGGTATTGCAGGACAAGCAAGTTCATCCCCTGTACTACTGCCTATGGCAACTGTCCCAGAACTGTTCATCAAAGAATGTAAGGAGAATTTAATCAGGGTCCCTGTGGAACAGCCTTTCAGTAAAGGGATGAGTGTTCCTTCTGCACTGCTGCCAGTCTTTGGCTCCTACAGCTGGAATGCAGAGACAGCCCCTCAGGACAGGAGAAGGCCTCAGAGGCTATCCCATTCTCATTTGGATAACTGGGAATTAGTCACAAGGCATGTATAAATCAATGTGTGGGTTAATATATGAATTATCAATTGTGTTATCTCTTTCTACTCAGTGTATTTCCTTTGTATTTGAGGCGGAACATGACCACTCCCAGATTTTACCTCATGAATATTTCACTCCATTTTTCCTTCCTGCACTATTTGTGCCATTTATCTTGTCCTATATTCACTTTCTTTTTTCCCCTACTTTTGGGAAAAGCATCTAATATCCCTGTAGCATTAGTTTTTCTTTGTTAATGTCAAAAAATGTTAATCCGTGAAGACTTGCTTCCTAGATAATGTTAATTCAGCTGCCAGTTTTATAATAGGATTATGCTTTCCAGGATTTAAAAATCCCACTTGTTAGCTACAAAACAGACTTCTACTAACAGCTATAAAATCTAATTTAATCCCTATTGGCATTAACTAAATAGCTGAGGTATAATTTCTGTCTAGCTGCACTTAACACCCTGCTATTGCCATAAATATATAAAATTCCCTTTGAAGTTATAAAAGAAACTGTTTGGTAGGATAAACAGGGTCTCGTGAGTCCAATCATATGTTATCTCCAAGGCATAACAAATGTTGTTTACATATTGTAAGGATTTTGTGGACAGCATATTTAAATAGATT
This sequence comes from Lanius collurio, assembly GCA_020086605.1. NCBI lineage: Eukaryota > Metazoa > Chordata > Aves > Passeriformes > Laniidae > Lanius > Lanius collurio. The sequence continues at coordinate 4,041,333 of JACBWW010000007.1, read as the reverse complement.
CATCCATGTTTACATGAATTAATTTGCCCTTTTTCTCAAGAAAATGCATACTAAATTATGATTTATAAATACTCTGTTTAAAAATAATTGGTTAATGAATGGAAGATAGGGTCTGTGCAAAATCGAAGCTTAAAATGTAACCAAATAACCTGACAAAGCTGGAAGAAAACACCAATTTGTTCAACATATCCCCTTTTAATGCACAATTATATTGTGAAACCTTAGAAGATAAAGTTATCTTGAGTCTGGCACAGGAGCAGCTATTTTGAGGAAATATACTAAGAGGCTAACAAGTAACAAGTAAGGAGGAAAGAACAAACAAGCCATGGTTTATAATCATCCTAAAATGAACAGCCAGGATCTTTATAACCATTTCCTCCCAAATGAGGAACACCCCAAGATTTATGATCTTCTGGAGCTCAGTGATCAAAATAAAGAGAAGTATTTATAATTATTTTCTCCCAATCTTGAAATAACTGGTAAGTACATTGTTCTGGAGAGGGTAGCCCTACTGCACTGCAGTGAAAGAAGGATAGCAAAAGAGCCATTACAGTGATCCACAGTAGGCATGCAGGAGTTAAAGCAGCAATCTCAGAGCAACCAAGCTGCCTTAAAGATAGAAATTGTTGTTCCTGAGTCAAACTCAAAAAACACTAGAATTTCATTTATGCTTTCAAAAAGATGCAAAGTGCTGATCAGAGTCCACAGTCAGCTTATCGCTGTCCTTATTGATAGAAAAAAGGGCAGTTCACATTGTGATATAAACAAAAAGAAAGATGAACAACCTCAGCAAAGCAGCTGACATTAACATCTAGATCTATAGCAGGCTGGATTTGCAGATGTGTGCAGTTGTTTTTGGAGAGTTATTCAATATACCTTGGACAGTACATTTAGATGCGCTAACAACTGCACATGTTCCATACATATATAAAAATCACTCCCAAAACAGCAACTTTCAAATTCAGCTGGATGTTTTGACTTGCCCATAATGAAGAATAAATTTGGCAAGTTTTTCATTTCTTTGAAAAAGAATTTCTTGCTCAGAAGCCCAGACTCTAGGCATGGCAATGTGTAACCTAGGGATGCAGTAAGAGCTTTCATGCCCCTGGAGCCTACTGTACACTACATAGCCAGCAGAATTGTGCAGGTTTAGATGGGAATAAATAAATGCATGTAGTTCCTAATGCTCCATCCCTGTTTATAATGGCTTTTATGACAGGGACTAGAAAAATCCCAAGACTTGCATATTGTGTTCTATTCTGTATGTGAGTGCACATTAGATTCATGGCTCTGGATCCCCTCCATGATCAGTTAGCCAGAGATTTTGGGTATCAGCTTGTTCCATGAAAGTGTATTCTTTTGGTGTATAAAGCACAGCTTAATATACAGTCTTTTACAATTCAGAGAAGAAAGGAATTCACAGAATATGTTAAAACCAGGGTTTTAGGAAATCATAATCCATGTGTTTTGTCTTCTGTTGAACAGAGATAAATTGCTCCACTCTAAGTTAAAGGGATGTCATGGCATGGGTTTAGTTCATGGTGGAAATAAAAGGCTGGTTTTAGACAGTTCTACACTTATTTTGCAACTAACAGAACTCACATGCCTTCAACTCAATAAATGGTGGTGTACTGGAGGAAAAAACTCAAACTCCCTAAGGGCTAAATTCTGAGTTACTAATTTAGACACAAATGTCCTTAATTCATTGTGAAATGTTATTTGAATAAGGACAGCAGAATCCACAGCACTGTCAGTATTGTGGACCCCTGGTCATACAACGGAAGGAAATGAGGCTTTTGCACAGTTACTGGTGGTTTAGTTACCACCTCTGAGCACTAGGATCCTTTTATCTGGTTTCCAGAAAAATAACAGATAAACCCAAAGATAGATATGTTCAGCTGACACCTGCCAAGCTTCCCAAGCCTAGCCATGACCACACATGTCCTCACCTTCATCTGCAACTTCATCCTCGCCTTCATCTGCAATGTATATGGTTAGGCTGTTTCTCCACCTGACATCAAAAATTCTTTTCTCTTGCCCAGCATCTCACCACATTTCCTTGTTTTGCTACCTAATAACACTACTAAACCCCAGGTGAACAGGTGTTGTTTAAACAGTTTGGTAAAATAAACCACAGATTTCCCCATAATCTTCTGAGTATCTCTGAGTTTCTTCCTACCTCTCAGTGGGACAGGTCCATCTTTGATGGCACCAACGCATTGGGAACAGCACTGTTATAAATGAGTCAAAATTCATAATAAATTAAATGGTATCAAGGTTGATTTTAAGTATAAGGGATATTAGACTGTACATGTATCCAAAGATGTTATGTTTGGAATGTGCCTTGGCATGTTCCCTGGTAGCCCAGCCAGAGTCACGGGTTACCCTTCTCAGTGATAACATTTGCATCTGAAGCACAGGCAGAACCTCCACCAGAGAGGTCTCAAGTACCCATCATCATCGGGAAGCCAGATATCCCTCTGGCACATCAACCTACTCCAAATCCACTCTGCCCTTGGAAAATCCTTTTTCCATCTGAAAGGAGCAACAGATATGATCATCTAAGTTTCTGTTCTTCCCTGGACCATGCTGATGAACGGACCTCTTACCTAAGACTCTTCATTTTAATGACACAAGAAGAGTTCCTGGAAAATATCAACCAAAGACACAAGAGTTCCTGAACACATCAACATCTGAACGGACCCCTGATCTCTGGACCAGAGGACCATAGAAGACAAGATGAATATAAAAAAGACAAAGGATTTTCTAGCCGGAGGCAGGAAAAACTGTATAAAAACTGGACTCAGAAACCTCGAAGGTGTGCACTACCTACCCGAACTGCTGGTGTTCAGGGCTGTGTATGTGTCACCCAGGGTCAAGAACCTAGGCTTGGCCCTGCCGTTTTATAGTGGCTATTCAAAATTGTCAATTTGATCATAAAATAAATTCTGTTTGCTTTTATATTAATAATTTGGCTTGCGCAATTTATTAATTCGATTTAATTGGCAGTTTCATTTATAACAGCACCATGCATTTCCATCTTTCCTCCTCTACCTATCTTGCCCAAATCAGACCACAGGACCACTATACCACTACCTGTGACCAAAGAGATTCCTTGTAGACAAGGCTACCAAAGAGGGCAAGGGCTGTATTCTCTGTGTGCCCTACCACTTTCTGGTCCATGTCCCTGTTAATGGGGTCTGTGAGTTTCCTCACGCTTCACTTGCCACTCTGTTTTTGAAGCATGGGCCTTGCAATGAGGAAGAATAAGCAGGGTAGACTACTGGTTATGAGCACAATGGAATTTTAGGTTCAATACTAGATTTTAAGATTGATTGCAATCAATCAAGTTTCTATCAATAGAAACTTGGATACACAAACACATTCCAATGTGTGCTCATTGCCAACAAAAAAAAGCAAAGGAGGCCTGGAGCAAATGGTGTTAAGTGCTGTGACTGCAATAGGGGCAGTACCTTTATGTTTTCCTCACCCCTGGTGCCACTGCAGCCCTGACAACACAACACAACACAACACAACACAACAACACAACACAACACAACACAACACAACACAACACAACACAACACAACACAACACATGGCTTTGCATACAAAAAAAAGTGCCCAAATTTGACCCCACAGATTGTTTCTCTGCTACCTGTGTGAACTGAATGTTTTAGTATTAGCTTGATTTTCTGTAGCACACTTGAAACTCAACATCTTCCTTCAAACTAAGAGCTAAATGCTCCATGGCTGTGTAGCCAGGTCCTTCCTGCTACAAGAACAGACGAAATATTGAAAATTGGTCCAGAAATGTGTAGCAACACATTCTAGTCCTGCAGTTAGCCTTCAGTACCCAGGTGTCCTGATGTGCCTGCAGACAGTAGGCTACACAAGAAGAACTGAACTACTGTGACTTACAAGTCCATACAAATATTAACTGCATGGTTTAAAATATTTTCCCAGGTATATTAATGTATTCCTGTCTGCAATCCCTGTTAATGTTGAGCCAAGACGTTTTCCATAAGTTTCTAGACACCATTCTGTCAGCAGTAATAGTTATATCAGTACATGTCCAAGTCAAACTTAATTGGATACATCTGAATCAGTGGAAAAGAAATAACTGGCAATTCAAAGGCTCTGCTCGAAGAGAAATAGGCATTACTGAGCTCATTAAGAAGAAAATTGCTGAATATTGCAATCTCCTTATGAATCCTCAAATCTTTATGTAAGGAAGATGATTGGCTTGTAGAGTAAAACAATAGAACAAAAACTTTTATTGTCACAGTCAGTACTCAGGAGTGGCAGTTCTTCCAGGACCATGGTGGGATTAATGAGGAAATGAAAACACTTTACAACTTTCATAAAAATGTATATTCATCAGAACTCTTCAAGGATCAAAAAGGCCTTGCAGAGTTTCACTGTACAGTTCAGCTTCCCTACAATAAACCAGAGAGACTTCTGGACTCCCCAATTCCTACAGAAGAAATTTCCCATGCTACTCAGACTTTTAATAATGGCAAGCCACTGGGGAAAGCAGCATTCCCATTTTAATTTTGTGCATCTTTTGAAGAGAAGTCACCCTACTATGCGCCTGTGTACATTTAATCATTCTCTACACACTTTATCAGCAAGCCTTCTCCCTGTAGGAGGAATACAATTAGGTACAGTACTAATTTATTATAAATAAAGCAAAGACCTGGTAAAATAACCTAGTTATCAATGTTTCATGCAACTGTGCCTATGAAGTACTAGCTAACAGTCTCACTATGAGCCTAGAGAAATACCTGCAGCACTGATAAATCCTAACCAACACAGCTTTATTAAAAAAAAAAAAAAAAAAAGAGATTATCATCATATAATACAGGAAAACTGTTGGTTTTAATTGAAGTAACTGGAGATTTATGGAAACCAACTGGAGCTTTCTTCCACTAATACTATAAAATCCTTCAATAAGATCAATAAGGAAATGCATCTCAACAAAGAAAGCCTCATTTTTTTTTGTATACCATGCTGATCCATTTTATGTATTTATCTCCACCCCCAAATTTAGTTGAAGTGTTGTTTTATATGCAAGAGTCTCTTCTCATCAATGATAAGGAATAAAAAGGTCAGAAGATCTCAGATTAAGGGAAAAATGGTAGGCAAGGATGCCCTCTCGCCAGCGAGCTGTTTGTTCTGACCCCAGGATCAGATCACCAGAGAGATGGAGGAGGCATTCTCACAGGGAGAAATCTCCATAAAATCAGCATGTTTGCGGATGATCTGCTCTTAACTGTAATGAACTCAGAGTCGTCTCTTACATATGTGTTATTCATAATGGAGCACTTTGAAAAGTGGTTGGGCTTTAATACTATTTTTTAAAACAGACAATTCAAAAGGATGAACTGATTTTTTCTCCTTCCATGACACAGCACAACAGTCTTTTAAGTGGCTCCAAGATATCAGGTAGGAACACATTTATGCTATGATTCTAAGAGGACATGCTGCAGATTAGCAAAATAGGTCCTTCCCTATACCTCCCCTTAACACAACCAAACTTCCCCTCACTGCTGAAGAAAGTGGGAAGAACAGGAGAGGCTCAGGAGCCACCACTTCCCCTCTTGAGGAAGGGACAGGGGAAAGCACAGAGCTGAGGCTTCTTCTTCCCCAGCTTCTCTTGCTCAAGTGCTGGAGGAGAGAGCAACTTTTTTCTAAGAGACAAAGAGATATAATGACGATTCACATTAAATAGGGCTTAGGAGCTTAAACTCTAAACAGTCTGACATAATTTTACAGTGCAGCCCTGAATATCAATAATTTTTTATTGGATTAATGAGGTCTATATAGTTCCCGAGGAACAACAATAAAATTTCCTCTTTTCAAGTGTTTTATGTTAGAGGAGTGCACAGACGTTTCTCAGCCATATGTACACTCCAAGGGATTGCTTTTACACCTCTGATACAAAAAAAAACATGAGCAGAGGGAACATGGGGCTTTGTTTTGATTCTTAATTATAACACTGGCATTCCCCATGGAAAGAAAAGGCCAAATCCTCACACTTTCAAAATTTGCCTGAGAGAATTTTCAAAGGTCACCTTTGGCAGGAGGGACTGTGCCCTGCCTGGCCTGATGGCACACTAAAGGGAGCCGCAGAGTGCACTGTATAACTCAGTTCTTCAAAACCACCCTTCAGACCACAAACAAGATAAAGCCATGAATAGCATTGGTTTAGAGGCATCAAAATTCTTCAAAACTCTTGCCAAGGATTCAGAAAGCTACATAAACACTACAGTAGCAACCCCAACTGTTCTCTTGCTAGGCTGACCTGGCAGCTAACACCTCCTGGATGCTCTGAAGAACAGCATGACCAAGACAGGAACCTGCTGGAAAAAATGCAGTTCTAGAAAACTCTCTTGTAAGGGTGGTAACCTTACATAACCCATGGGAATAAACTACAAAATCTCAGCTCACTATGCCTCTGGAAAATGAATGCACTGACATAGAAATATTCCTTACTCCAACAGGAGGAGAAAACTTTTCCACCTGATAATAGGCCCACCTGACCTACAAGCACAGTGAGTAATGCAGCTCTAGAAAGGAAAGCTATAGCAGGGACTGCTGGCTTGGCTGAGAGCCCTTGAGACAGCTCAGCTCCTACGCAGAGATCTTTCAATTTCATAAGATGTAATTCAGCTTGCTGGCTTATATGAATCATAAAAGCATATCAATGCAGCCATTTTTAAAATATTTTTATTTTTTACAGTCAAAATGAAGGCATATTCAGACCTTTTCCTGTGAAGACTTGAAATAGATATAGGCTATTTTTGTCTCTAAGAGCATGATGCATTTGCGACATACCAACACAGCAATCTGTATAATTTCTAATTTTATATTTTTAGAATTATTATTTGAATTGTTCACTTTAAAATACCACCAAGCCTGTAATTCTGAGTGATTTCTTTAAAATGTATAACAATTCTTGAGAAACTTTACATATACATCAGTGATGAAGAAATCCTATCTTCATCTGTGAATAGTATCTCAGGGAAGGTAACTTCCCTTTACTAATATTCAATTCTTCCCACAACCAAAACTTACATTTCTGTTGTAGAAAATCCCAGTGTCTTACAGAGTCAGAAACCTGGAGAGGCAGCTTACAGTTTACATCATGTGACACTACGCATTTGAACCTCTAAAAACAGCATGTGGATCCCCAACCAGGATTTGAGAACAGCATGACTTGTAGGGCATGTTCCGCAAGACTAAACCTACCTTTATAAACAAAATTTTCCACAACACCAGCATATTTCCTATCACCTTTCCTATTCTGAATTTTTGAAGACTTCCTACTGCTCTGTCTGCTCCCAAAGGTGTCACAAAAGCCCCTGCGCTATTCATATGAGCATCAGGTCTAACCTTACTTTCAAGGTTAGTACTCAGCATACTATAACTTTGCTTTTTAGCCATTTCTTCACACTGGTTCTCCTCAAAAAATTCACGGAAAAACTGTCTCCTTGTGAATGCTGTGAGGTTTTTTCTGTTTTTCTGATTCAGTCAAAATATCAGCTAGAAAATAGGATTGAAAAGAAGGAAAAGGAGATGACACCTGAAGTTGTGGCCAGTGCTGCAGCTCTTGAAGGTAAGAAATGCAGGCACTGAAATGGCAAGGAGATTACAGTATGGCTGTGGGTTCCCCTCTTCTGGTGCTCTCTGTGAGCCATTAGAAAACATAATTGCAAGGGTGAGGCACAGGGGAGAAAATCTTTCAAAACTTCATTGAGAGAAAATATTGCATAGAAAATAGTTAAATATTCATATTTTATGGTTGCAGCTTCAAAAGCTGCTACTGCAACCAAATGAAGTTTTTCAAATGTTAGCAGTTTCAGTAATAAGAAACTCATCTTCCTCATTTCCTTCTGAATGAGCAACCAGAACTGCTGACATTCCAGATTATTGATCTCTCAAATATTAACTTAATCCTAATATAAATCACAGAGCAGCTTGTTAAAATAGACCCATTAGATGTGGTTCAAACTTGCTGCTTGAACTTGATGCAAATGAAGATCTGTACACAGGTAAGTTTGGCCCAAGGCACTGTGAACCTTCAGTCAGGTCCTGGTTTTCCCCAAATTCAACATTTCTGTAGCAGTTTGAAGGAAGTCCCTAAGTAGCGTTTCAAGTAATATAAACACAGCAATAAACAGTCAAATTCATCAGTGCTATTTAAGAGTAATGAATGAAGGACAGACTCAGTGTTGCTGTGTTTCCTAGAGGACTTTTTCTCTCCCTCAGTTTGAAATGACCAATTTGCAATGGGCCACTGAACACTGTACTTCAATGCATGTTCTTGACATATCTTTCACACAAAGTCCCCAAACACCTCATAAACATTAATAAATTAAGCTGCAAGAGCAATAATAATTTCAGCTTCATATTTGTATAACCTAAGACTCAAAATCTTCCTGAGCATCTGTGGCAGATCTAAAAATGAAATTCAAACTTCCAATCACTTTGAATTAGGCTTCTCTACTAAATCATGCAGCCACACAGTCTAAATCAGGTTGGAAGAGATCTCAGGAGACCACCTCATCCATCCGCCTCCTCAAAGCAGCACTAACTACTGCTCTACACCAGGCTGATCACAGCTTCATTCAGCCAAGGCTTGAATACCCTCAGGGAGGGAGGATACACCAACAATTGACAATCTCTTTCAGTCTCTGACCACCTGCATGGGCAAGATATTTTTCCCTTATCTCCAGTCAGCATGTCCCCTCATGCAACCTGTGCCCAGTTTTTTATTTGCCCCATTTCTGAGCTGCTCTGAGAAGAGTCTGGCTCTGCATGCTTTCAGCTCCTCTCATGAAGCAAAGTCTCCATCAAGACCCAACTCAGTCATCTCATCTCTGGGTTGAACAAACTCAGCTCCTCAGCCTCTCCTCCTGTGCTGTGACCAGCCTGATGGCCCTTCTGGGCTCCTTCCCATTAGTCAGTCTCTTTCTTGTCCTGGGATCCACAGCTTGGCACGGGCACTCCACAAAGAAACTGTCAAATTCAAGCAGAGGGGAAGGACCCATTCCCTGACCGGCTGGGTGCAGCTGTACCAGCGTGGCTCTTGGGGTGGTTGGCCACCTTTGCTGCAAGGACACACCACTGACCCTGTGCAGCTTGCTGTGTGTTGAGATACCTTGCCTCGAAGTCCTGGGGAGGGGGCGGGGGGCAGGCTCTGGATGTACAGGTTTGCCCTTGCCCCGGTCCCATGTTACCTGTGCCCTACACCTGCTCCTGACTGGTTGGTTTGTGTGCCCTGGGCCCGAAAAGCGCTGGGGGTCCCATGACTAGGAGGTTCTGCCTGAGAGAACTCCAACCATGTGGCTGGAAAATAAATATCTCTGAACATCCAGCAAAATATCGCTTCATATTTCCTTCCTACTCGTCTTGCCGAAAAGTTCTTGTTGAGAGTTATTCCCCATTGCAACAGTTGTTCAACAGCACTCAGGGCCTTTTTGGCAGAGGTGCCTTTCTCCAGGCTTCAGGGACATTCCCCAGCTTTGTCCTTTCAGTGATGACAGACAGCAGCTTCATGATGACACAAGACAACTCCCACAGAGGCCTCCAGTGTGTCCTATCTGGTTGCACAGACCAGCTTATTTTAAAAGACCCTAACTCAATGCTCCCCTACTGTGGCTGCTCCTTCCTGGGCCCCCCCCCCTCACCTCAAGTTTTGCTTCTTGGCCTGAGGCTGAGCAGACTGACAGTAAAGCCTGCAGTGTCATGGAGCAGGGCTTCCATTTGACTGATCTTCCTTCTCATTTTCACTGCTGATACACTTGTAGTAGCCATTCTTGCTGTCCTGCTCATCCCTCACCAGTGTTGATTACAGACAAGCTCTGAACTTCCATATTCTGCTCCCACAAGTCTGGACCACACTTTTGTGTTGCTTCTTGGTACTCTGTCCCCACTTCTACCTCCTGTCTGCTTTCTTTTTGCATTTAAGCTCAGTCAGGGGCTCATCTGTCATGTCAAGTTTCTATTACCAATTTTCCCCCTAATTTCTTTGAAATCTTATACCCAGTGGCACAACTTCACTTCAACAGAGGTAGAATTTTACCACCCTTGAGAAATTAGTCCTCTCAACTTTGTCATCTTGATCATAAAGTTTTATTTTTCTGTCATCGTTTATTACAAATAAATGCTTATGCTATGAATTATTTGATATAATTAAGCTGCACCTAAAAATATTTCAGTCTGATACACAACTACATCTTCTATCATCTTACAACGGCAGCCTCAGAAATACGATGAAACAATACTAATTCACCGTGGCAGGAGATATAATCTTAGTCTTTCAACACAGAATTTTAGCAACTGAAAAATGCTTTCCAATCATCTTCCGCAGCACACAGGAACACCCAGCAGTGCTATTTTCACTTTTCAGAATTAAAATAGGTACACGCAAACTCTGTAAAGTTTTTCCTTTCCAACATATCTATAAAGAGCTGAAAGTTAAAGAGAATTCTTCTGGAAAGCATTAACTCAGAAGAAAAAGAAAAGAATAAAATTTCATCCACATTTTTGGAAGGACAAGGGAAAATTTTCATGTCTGTTTTCCTAACTTTCTGGACAAGACACTTGTACTCAAACCATAAACACTGCTTGCTGTAGTTTGAAGCACTGAGACATAGTTAGGAAAACAAACAAATACAAAAATGATGCAACAGCAAGCTCACATTCCTGTTGAGAAATAGCTTTTACTAGGAAAAATTTACACCAATGTCTTGTATACATTGTTTAAGATGGCTGACTTGGCAGTTACGTTTAAGGTTGGATTCAGTGATCTTAAAGGTCTTTTCCAACCTAAATGATTCTATGATTCTAAGACGTGAAACATAATAAAATGGTTGCTTCCATATATTAAAAATAAAAAAATCTTGCAAGTGAAACTTGCTAGATCATTCTCTCTTTTTTCACAGTTTAATGTTAACAAAAACTTGGCACAAGTACTTGACACATCTACATCCATCTCCCACTCTGCTCTCCGTCTCCTTTCCAAATGCTGATATGCTCAGGATATAACTTCTCCTTCCTTGAGAAACACCCCTACCAGCATTTCCCCCAAAATTTCAAGAGATATGTCTTTCTAAACACCCCAAGGCTCAAACCCAGACTCCCACTGCTCTGTTCACAATCTGAAAATGCTTTCATTTCAACAACAAACCGCCCACCTGGTGATTCTGAACTAACGCTTCCTTTCCCACTTCTCTTCTTACAGATTGTTTCTTCCTTTTCCCCAAGAAATGTATTGCAATGATAACAGTATCTCCCACTCTTCTGTGATGACAGCTTATGCCCAGTTCTGTATTCCTGCAAAACTCCCTCCTCACTTGCTCACACAGGATCTCTTTGAATTCTGGGCAACCAGATTTTCCCAACGCCTTCACAAAGTCTATCACTGTGACATTACTTTGTGTATCTTAAGACTTATCTTTGTCTTTCTGGTTGTCACTTCCCCAAGGCAAAGGCAATGTTTTTCCACAAGTTCTCTTTAGTGCTGATTATATCACACAGATAATTTTTAATTACCTTTCTGTTCAGAGCCACACCATCTTCACAGTCCAACACTGCACAATCTACATTTAGTGATGGGATTTTTCTTATCTTCTTTTCATCATCCGCAGGTACATACAGCACAGCCCGTCTGGGAACATACTTGTGTGATGATGTAAGGCGATAAATAAGCTTAGGAACACCAGCTGGCAGAGGAGAATCCACCCTGTAAATGATATTGTTGAAATTAGACTATTGGCAACAATGCTGTAACTAATACTCTACTATATTTTAAAAGCAAAACATTCATACCTAGATAGTGGCTGGTTTGGGGCTATTTATGTATTTTTTCCCTTTGGAAGAGCCAAATTAGGGGAGGTATCAGTATTACAGTGAATTACAATATAAAACTCCAAACCCACTGTGTTCAACAGAAGTTGCAAACTTAAACAATCATAACTGAAGACCTGCCAGGGCTCAGGTTTATCCATGCAGCCTTAATTACACTTCCCATTCAGGGTGCTACAGCAAGTATGAAGTACAGCAGGGTGGTGGTTGGTTTTTTCCCTGTCATAGGACTCTCCTGTAGGCTGCAGACTGCACTGGGAAATGGCTCAGGACTGCTTTGGGGAGGAGGCTGCTATCTGCCACGTCTCCTCCAGGAGCTGGATGCCATGCTGTGAATGAAGCAGGCGTGTTGGTTAAAACAAACATAGGTTTGTGAAGTTCATTTTGCAACCTTAGCATCATATCAACTAATGTATTTGCATGCAAATTTTAAATAAGCAAGATGGATGGGGGGGGAAATGAAGAAAACAGAATGAAAACTCCATGTAGTGTGGAGCCTTGTTACTCTCTTCAGACCTTCAGATCCACAGCACAGACTTCCACTGACAGAGCTCATAAACCCACCAGCATCATTAGCACGTTTTTGGCTGTGGTGTCTTTTAAAATTTGTAAATGCTTTGTGCACCACACTTCAGTGCAGGTGTGAGCCTTTGGTGCCACATGGCTTGAGTGGATAACATCCCCATGGCCTGTAGGTGTGAGGTCTGTGGCAGTCTTCACCACATGCTGACATTCCTGGTGAGGGCTCAGCTGACCTGCTCCAGGCAGGAGCTCAGTTACTGCACTTGGAGGCTGCGGGACTGCCAGAGGAGGCTGCTCTTGAGTGCTGTGGGGAGCTTGCTTTGCTCCATAATTACAAGCACAGAGAAATAAATTACAGAGTGCCACTGTGTTTCTTGGCCTTCCAAAAAAAAACCCTTATCTGCTCCTGTTCCTCCCCACTTCATGCTGTACCCCCCAGGCTTATTCTGCTACATCAAAGATGAGGACAAAACAATACAATTTACCGTCATACTCAGCACAAGGCACTTATACCACAAAATAATCCTACCATATAACACCATTATGCATTGTCATGTATATTATTCAACACTTTGAATAATGCAAAGCTTTCCTAGCAGCATGGTGAACATGTCATTATCACATCATGTCAGGGACCCACACGTTTTCCTATGCCCCTCTTAATAATGCTTCCCAAGTTGCTAGACTTGGATGACACATGGCTACACACGCATGTGGGTTTTCTTCAAAGCTTACATGACTAACGCTCTCAAATGCTTGGAAATGAGTTCAGTCAATCTAAATCAGAGCCAATGTGGTATGTCACTGACAGACCACTGTAATACTTGCATTTCTAAGCTGAATCTGTTGAAGAACCCTTTCTTCCCCTAGAGTTTGCCCCCTAAAAGCTGAATATAAGACTTAGGTTAAAAATATGAAGAAAACTTTTATCATATTTTACCTCAGTAAACTAAATTGGAAAGGAAAACTATTCCATCATCTCCTCTGCTGCATCTCTGCAGATCCTGTGTGGATCTACTTTCAGAGCCTACAAAAACCACTGCCAGACTCTTCTTTACAACATGCCTGGTAATGCTTAATTCAGTTCAAGAAACAGGACTAATTTCTAGTTAAATAGAAATTATTTTACTATAAGTGCCAGTGTTACCCTTGTTAATAACAGCAATACCTTCAAGACTCAGGTGGTAGAGGTCCTATCAACTCTTGGAGACACGCAACTGAGATCCACTGAGTCCCTCCAAACTACTGTCCTTGCCTCTCTCTCGCAAACTACTTCATGTTCCCTGCTTCAGGCTGAAGTGGGGATGGTAACAGAACTTGTGGCAACTCAAGTGGCTGCTAGATAAATCCACTTAATCTTATTTTCTTCCAGTAGGACACTTTGGGAGAGCAAGGACGAAGTGGAAGAGTGGTTGATCTCAAATAGAAAGAGGAGGATCTTTTTTCAGTGTGACACAGAGGTCAGTAAAGGAGTCTGCAGTCCTTCCCTAAACATATATGAGGGAACAAAAGTGATTAGTTTCTATTCTCTTTCTCTGATGGCTTCAGCTTTGTGGTTCCCAAGGGCACAAAGGAGTCAAAGAGCTCAGCCCATTAATAGTTAACTCCAGCCTAGAGCCAAGCAGCCCCTGAAGCACCCTTAATGACTGCCTCTCACCAACCCTCCAACCCGCCAGAAACCTGATAGACGTGGCTAACACCATAATCTCAGAGCATGCTGAGATGAGATGTATCTTCTGTCACACGTTTCCCAGGATTTCTTCTGGGCTGTCATCAAACCAAGGGCTGTTTGACCAGCCGTTTTCTCTCTCACTGCTGCAAGCCCCACGAAGGCAGCCCTGCTCTGCCTACCACACACAATGGCGTGTGGTGTTGTGTAGGTGAAAGCATCATTACCTGCAGGCCAGATTAGTCAGGTATCACCATTCAGGTCTGTGAATGTGTTTTTAGATGGAGGAGCAGTATAGCTTCCTCAGCAGACCACCTGACTCCAAAGAAGTGATAGACGTAATCCATTAAAACACTATCACTTAACAGGCTTAATGCTGGAAATGCTACTGCCCGATGACCATTGGTATCTCCTCCTCAGCTAAACAACTTTGTAGCTACATGGGCTCAAACAACAGGTTTCTCAGGACACAAATTATTACAAAAAATATACTGTCCGTGTGTCAAATTATTAGTTTTATGGGATATTTCAGCAAGTTGAAGAAGAAATATTTTTTCACAAGATATAGCCAGAAAAAAAAAATGTGCAGGAGGAGCTGGTGTCAGTGGACCAACACAGAAATCTTCTCCTTTAAAAAAAGAGTTCTAGAAATATTCATATACAATAAGAGTTTTCAACAAGTATCTTTAGGTATGGCTGCAGTAAATGTTATCACAGTCTGATTCTTTGACATATATTCATAAATCATCACTGTGCATTCTCCTTGCAAAGTCATATTTTATGTTCTACAATAAAATGAAAAGTAGAGGAAGACATGGATTATTATTATTAATAAACCCATTTTTCTACAGACTTATTTAAAACTGTGGCAAGGCTTGGGGTGCTCTGTATATGAGCAATTAGCTACTCCGGTAGGAAACACTATCCCGATTATCTTGACTTCTGTTATTTTGATAGAATTAAAAAATCCCCAACAGTTGCTTTTTTAGGACAAAAAACCCACACAGCACTGCAGTCTCGATTATACTGTTAACCCTGTGCCATAAAGAGGAGGAAAATCTTACATATGTTTCCTGGCTCCAAGTATTTTAATGATTCAAACTAAGCTTTATGCTTTAAACTAAACACATGGACAAAAGCCAAGTGAATTTGCTAAGACAATGTTTCTTCCTTTAAGCACAGTAAGTTAAAATAAGGACTAGGCTATTGGGTAATGCTCATTAAATTGTTTTACAGCAGCATATTTTCATTCATAGCATCTAGCAGCATGCTGAGTGCTCTTGGGTCTTGGAAATAAAACTAAATTTCTTCAGCAAACATAACACTCTACTAAAGTCTTCATCAAAAATGTAAAAGTAGCTGGCAAGTTAAAGTTACTCATGGTCCTCTGAGAACAATTTCACCCAAGAGTGAATAGTTCATCCTCAGGAAGGAGAAAAGAAAACCAATGTGACTACTAAGAGATACTGCAGTTTGCAATGGCAGCCATACAGTGTGACTGTGAACAGTGAAATTACCCCAAATTATGCAAATTTCCCTGCTGTAAACTGCATTTTCACATTCCAGCATTGCTCATACTCATACGCATACTTAACTGCACACACCTGTGCAGTCTCATTGGAGCCAACAACATATAGCTCACAAAGTAAAGCACTCGCACAAGTCATTTCCAGCACTTTAACCTGTGCCTCTGCTCAGTTTATTTGCTAAATCAAATCACCCCTGGAAGATCTGCCAAACACACAGAAAAATATTCATTGCTCAATAAGCCAAATTTTTCCTTCTACAATACTTGGCATAGTGTTGGCAAAGAGCGTTTTTAGACATTTCACTAAAACTATTAAAAAATCTGGATAATTTCCTCAACTTGTATTTTTGACCCCTGCGCATGTAACCGCATACCATGTTATCTGTGGAGCTGTGGAAGAAGGACAGAAGTGATCCAAGACTGACGACACCTCCTGAATGAGACCCAGCTAATGCAGCAAAACCTCCTACAAATTATTCCTGCAATATGTGCAAAAAAACCCCACTCCGGAGAAAACATAATGGTTTTCCTGTGTTGAATTTACTGGGGAGTGGCACACCACCGCACACAAATAATCTGCCAAAAACAATGGAAACTTCTACGGAATTACAAAGCCCCACAATTTGCATAGTAATTCTTTCTAATTAAGAAAAGAAGATACAAGTTGTTTGTTATAAACATCAGCAGGCTCTGTGCAAATACGAAGGGCTCGCAGCCGCGCTGAGTATTTGTCGAATCAAAGCGACTCGCTGGAGAGTTTTATTGGTACAGCTGCAGCGCATGCATTTTATCACACATGCTAATAATCCTGGTTATGGCACTAACATTTTAATCATTTGTTCTCTGGGCTTGTTTCTCAAACAATTAGCACTAATGAATGGCCAAAATACCTCGGATCATATATGTCTAATTGCAGTCAAGAGCGGTTATTGTCCGCATGTACATTTCAATTCACCTCTGGGGATAATGTTTGTTAATTGTATTTCTTTATATAGCAAGTGAAAAAAGGCTGTTCACTCAAAAAGGGACTAAGTGTTCTCTTCTTTCCCTTTGTTCCCACAAGAAGCTAAAGTCACTTCAAGAGGCACTTAATCCCATCATCCATGGTTACAATTGCCTTACAGCATCAATCAAAAAGAATCTGAAGTAAAATGATGCAGCTATATTGTGTAATTAAAAGCAATTCAGGTAGTTATTGCTTGGGGCATTTTCCAGGTCCAAATACTTAAAATGGCACTGTGGGGACTCTAAATACTGTAGTGTTTTAAATTTGGTGAACTACAATATCTCACAGAGAAAGGGAAGGAATATGCAAAAAAAAAAAAAAAATCTCCTAGTGTGTATTGTAAAGCGAAAGAAAAGAGGAGGAACAGCTAACGTTTGAAGTGACAAAATCTACAAGTCTCCATATAAAAGGGAAATAAAAATATCAAGAAGAGAGAAAAGGGAAGGAAAAAGAAAAGGATGGCAGTTTTCAAGGAAAAGAAATTCCTCCTAATTGTTAAAAAGTTAACATGTGAAAAAATGTTAACATTTCCTGGAATGGAAAACAAAAGCTCATGTCACAAGCTTTACCATCAGAATACAAGTCCCCAAAATCTTAGCGCTCTCCTAGTGGAAATAAATCCGGGTAAACCAAGCAGCTCTTCTTTGGGGGAAAAAAAAGGAAAGAAAAAGAAAAATACTTAGATTAAATGTGAAGAGCTATGATATTTACTTTTGAATAAAATGTAAGGGAAGGAACTTTACGTAACAACTGCCACTAACCCTGATCCAATTATGCTGAAATTAAAACTGGGGGGTTATCAACATACCAAACACTCAGCTTTACATTTTGATTTCTTCCTTTGTTCCAGACTCAGTACGGTCATTTCCCTGACCCTCAAAAAACTAATTAAGAAACCCCCCAAACCTAAGTCCTTGCCAGGGCAGGCAGAAGCCACCAGCTCTCACGGTTTGAGATCTCTTGACAAGCAGTTTTCTTTACCCGGAGAGGCTTTGTCTGATTTTAAACTTCCCACCATAAGGCTGGTATTATCTCACACAGATGTAACGTGAAGATTAATTTCCCTGAAGCTGATGGAAGACATAAAGGTATAAAATTGGCCCCCCAAAAGTGTGAAGAAGGTGAAAGAATAAACCCTAACACTTCCACAGCATCCTAAGGGAGACAGGCGGTCTGCACCCAGCTGCGGGGACTGAGCATGGTGAGTTGGAGAAGCGCTCACAAAAACTCAGCGAATTAAGAAATTTAACCCCCGTAACAACCAGCTTTGGATATCAAAAGGGACAGATTGGAGGGGGTTGCTCCTGAGAGCGCTTGCCTGCTGGAAAAACTGTTGTGGGGAGAAATGAAAAGGGGACTTCCAAGTGACCTTTCACAAGCACTCACTCCAACTGATCAGGACACATTGCATTATAGCCAAAAAACAGGGAAGTGAACCAAATGGGGAAGGAGAGCCCCACTGATTAAAAAAAAATCATGATGCTGAGAAGTGAGTGGAAATGAAAACTAATCACCAAATCCAAAGTTACTGGAAAATAATTTTAGGAAAATATGTGTGTTTGTCTTTATTTATAATTTTTTCCTATCTCCAATAAATCAATGTAAGTTATATAACTGGACACCAGAGAAAAGATTGAATACAAACCAGGAACTTACTGGCAAAGGCTTAAAATCAAGGACCCCTAAACCATAAAATGATAAAAGGCTATCATAGGTTAAATAGTTAACCAAACTTTCTCCTCCCACCAGCACTAAATGTAAAAAAAAAAAGACCTTTTATTTACCCCACCATGTTCTTTCAACTACATTTGACCCTGTTGTTTTGGTTCACTCTGAGCTCCATCATGCCTTAAATTGCTTTGACTGAAGATCAGGCATTTTTTTTCTTCTCAATTCAAAATGGCCAAATTAGACAGCAAGGATAAAAATAAAAGGACCACTGGCTTCTCATATTACTAACATCTCCTGTTTTCAGGACAGCAAAAATAGTCTGTTTGTGAGGAAGAGGAGAGGGCTATGGCTCTTTGGCTTAATAAGTGAATTTTAAAAGAGATTTAAATAATGGCTCAGGGTGACAAGGGCTGCTGCTTCCTACTAATGGCAACAGGCTGCTTCTCTTGGGCAGCCTGTGTGTGTGTGTGTGTGTGTGTGTGTTTGCTATCATCCAAGGTTAATTGGTGTCCTGTCTTGGGGAGCTTTAGCATATGTGACATACAGTCGAGGGTTTGCTCCCTTCCTTACGGTGTGGATAACTCCGAATAACTCGTCATGCCCATAAAGTATTCTCGAGCTGAGTTGTACCTCACTTTGCTTTTACCATTGAGAAAGTATCTGGGTCCTTGGGATGCTTTCTTCTGCTTAATGAGACCCACAGCACCGCAGGGCAGTGGAAAAGCACTCTGTCTGTCTGTAACACACACACGTTGCCACTTTCACCTAAGGAACATGTAGTTAAGATAATAATTAATTTCCCAGTCTTCCTAAATATAAAGATATAGAAATAAACCTTAAGTATGGACAGTTTTTGTTTTACTTTCTATAAGAAAATTTTAAGTGCTTTCATTTATTTAACTAATTCAGTTTCTGAGTTGCATTTTTTAAATCTACAACACTGTGAAGAGATCTGCAAAATTTTGTTTAGCTATATGTTTTCTCAAGGGAAGCTCTTGCATTTTTTTACAGAATTGCAACTAGAAGCTGCAACATAAATTTGCAACATATTTGAAATAACAAAAAACCCCACAATAAAGATGAAGATCCAATACCAATATCAGGAGATTTAGAAAAAATGACACAAAAATCAGCCTTTTTTAAGGTGTACATTGAGAAGTAAGAAGATATTGCTTTGGATGTATGACATTGATGAGTGATTTGTTTTGATTTACTTGTTTTTGGGTTTTGTGTACAGTCAAATATGCACCACTGTGGTCAGAACTGTGTGGCACAAAGGAAAAAGCATGCCTTTGGAGGCTGAGAATCTTTCAATTCAGAAGGAGGACTGGGCATATATAACCAACAAGCTGTCCTGAAGCATCCCATGCCAAAATCTGTCTTAGTAAGTGAATATTTAAAACCCACAAATCTGTAATGGTTGCACTTTTATATAGTCAGACCCATTCTAGTGGCCTTTGCAGAAAAGCTGAACTTTGAAGATATTCTTTATGTCACTGCAAAACCACTCTTGGCTCTTCCAATTCTCCCTTCCATCTCACCATCAGGTACTTCCCTTGCTCCTAATTCTGCCCCAGCCTTTTCACACGCTGACTTTGCACCCACCCACACCTCTGTGTACTCACACAAAAATTGGTAGCTATGTTTGGGCAGAATTGCTTTCCTTACTGAACATGCTTTTCTCCTCTTTTCTTCCCCACTCCCCTCTATTCCCTCCGCGTCGTTTCCCACACCAGGACACCGGGAACATCCCCACCACTGAGCTCTTGCAGCCCCCGCCACCGTTCCAGCTGTGCGCACATTGGCTAAATGCTACAAGGTCAAGATTGAGACCAGGATTCAAAAATTCCACGCTAATTACTGTGATTAAAGTCTGAGTCCCAAACTCATCCAAAGACTCCTGAGCAGTTTAGGAGCAGGCTGCTAATGAGTTATACGCAAAATAAGAAACAGGCACTTGATAAAGTCAGAATCAATAAAGTGCCATTCCTGCCTGTTAAAATGACCTTGTCATCCATAACAGAGAGTCACTATGTTCACCAGAGCCTGTGCAGGTTAGATATCCATGTCTGCATAGTGTGAGAGAAAAGGAAAACAGTTCAGTCCTTGAAGTCACTCCTGATTTATGTCTGAGGCAAAATAAAATTACATTAAAGATGTGGTTGAGAATATTTAACAAAAGGAAATGTATGGATTGTCAATATCCTGGTGCTGCAGAAGTCAGAAGAAAGAAGGAATTTGTCATCCACTTCGTGTCTTCCAGAATTTTTGATTTTTTATTGCAAACTATTGTCTTTGTTGTTTTGGTTGTGATGGGGATATTTTACAAAATGAAGGTCCCTTCACACTTCCAAGAATTTTTCACGAGTAGACCATATTTTATCTCAATTTGGAATTTAAGACAGTCTACACTTGGTCAAACCACAAACATTTTGATGATTCCTGTACTTAGAAACACAGGTAAATTATACCACTAAATAAAGCAAAGACATTTTTATCACATAGGAAAAAGAAAACAATATTGCACTCTTCTCTGCATTTTGAAATTGCTCCTGTAAACCCACTTGAGCATATGCCTAGCCCAGAGAAATCAAAAGGAGTAGTCAAACACTTACAGTTAACCATGTACTTAAATGCCTACAGGACCAGGGATTAATTTTGAATTAAGAAACTGTTCCATTTCCATGTGTTCTTAGGCTATACATGAGTCAACCTGCTTTTTTCACATTTTGGTACAGAGACTTGTGCAAAATGGAGACTTAGATCTATACAGATGCAATCCAGGTGGTGAATATCTTTTAAACAATATAAAGATGCTCAATTTCAGCTGGAGAAAAAAAACAAACCTGCATGATATTTTCAGAATAAAAGTAAAAATATTATTTATGTTTAGCCAAGCATTATTCTGTAGAATTATTTCTATACAGAGGAATTATTATGTCAAAGAATTATTTTGTATTAAACTGAACTTATTCAGAATGTTTTCAGTGCAAAATAACTGAGCAGTGAAGAACAATTTAGCAAGCAATTAGTAAATATTAAACCTCTGAACAACAGAACTATAAAACTACAATGCACTGCAATTACATCAAAAAAAGAGAAAATGTTATAATTACATCAAAGCTGATGCAAAATGACAGAAAAAAAGAACGAATACACAATGCTATTAGTTCAACAGCAATTGTGGCCACACTAATTGAAAACCAACCGCTCTCTGGTTTTGAATAAAGGCCTGGTGGAAATTTAAAATTATTTCCTAAACAGACGATAAAGAAGAACACTTACAAATCCTGCAGTGCTCCAGGCAACACTTAACTTTGGAAATGTCTACAGGCAGAAATACTACCCTTCAATAGAGCTCAGGATGGCACAAACAAGTATCTGTGTTTATTTTTTAACTAGTCGATTTATAAGAGCAATGAAATCCCTACATAAGCGTTTTATATTGACCTGATATGGACTTACTGTTTTAACCAGCTTTTTAACTAACTCCACAAGTTAATAAAGGCAACTACATGAATCCTTACTGCCTGTACATTAAGATAAGAAAAACATTCATTAAGTAATATCCAGACTGTTTTAATTACAGGAATATCACTCTTATTTGTAGTATAATGTTTGTTAAGTACAGTATAACATTTTCTTAAAATGCCCCAGAGGCAGTTAAACTCTTGATTAGCTATTAAAAAAAAAAAAAAAAATCTCCCTTAACTTCAATCACAGGAGTTAATGCCTACTGCAATGAAATTCCAGCACTTATAATTATGCAAAAATGTCATATGCAAATCTTATTAACCATGAAAACATTATATAACATCAAATGAATCTTCTATGCTGTTATCACTACTCAATGTAAGCAAAATGTTGGAATCTTTCTGTGATGATTGTGGTAGCAACAATAATAAGCCCAGCCTTATTTCCTTTGAAAATGACATCAACTGAAAACTAGCTCTTATTTTATTAACTTCAAAAGATAGCAGGGAATGCCCAAAAATTCTGACTTCTATATTTTCCTGCCTTTAATACATCTCTGTTCTATTATCCAATGTTAAAACATACCAAACCAGTAGCAGTGGATGGATTAAAACACATTATGAAGGCAGAACCTTCTTGATCTCCAGTAAATAAACACTTTATTTAAGTGCTTTATTATCCAATAATGAAACTTCCTTTTTTCCCCTGCCTTTTCCAGTACATTACAAAATTTAACATTATTACTGTTCTTGTACAGACAACAATGAAACATCTACATTTTCTTCCGTATTTATCCTGCATCTGCCCCTTATTCCATACATCTCTTGAAAGAAAAGCCATTCATTTTTTTTATTTGCTAACACCACCAAGGATTAAAAAATTGTGAACAACATGACACATTAAAAATTGCAATATTTTTAAAGTGCATATTGAAACATTATTTTCTGGTTCTGTGTCCCTGACCTTGTATTTTCAGGCTTTTTCAAAGATAAAAATTTTCTGGAAAAGTAAAAGAAAAGTTAAAGGTGAGATTTCAGGATTCCAGGATTAATGGAAATAACAAATACTGCGACATTAATGATAAATAGGTGAGAGCTGTTAGCTCATTTTGATCTTTCACATAAGCAGCTGAAGGATAATTTTATTGCATGGGAACAGGCATGCCAAACCCTAACTCAGCAATGGCCCTTGAAAACCATCTCCTCAGTAAGGACAGCAAACTAAAAACTGCACATTTAGCACCCACCAGTCTCTTCAGGCTCAGCACTTCTCTATGCAATGAGTTCCCTGTAGTGAGTGATCAGCCTTTGCTACCCTGAAAGGGACAAATCCCTCACTCTTCTGAGCTGGCAAGTCAGGTCCTGCCAGTCCCATGGGTGCATATTTGGGGTGTGAGGCCAAAGCCCCGGGTGCACTTTTCAAGGGTGGATTCAGCCATAATCCTCCTCCTGACTCAGGCAGTTCCTGGTGTCCCTTGAGGAGGTGACCATGCCTGGAGGAGATGAACCCCACTCCGGGGTGTGCACAGCAGGGAACCAGTATTTAGGAACACATTGGTCATATCATCACAGCCTGTCCTACCAGGGATCAGCTTTGCTGTGCAGGCAAGCTCAGAGACCATAAAGGTGCTGAACCTACCAGGCAGATAATATAAATGTCTGATGAAGAAAAATGTTGGCCAAGGAACACAATTTAATACTATATCAGAAGATTGCTATTGATTTTTTTTAGCCCTATTCCTAAGCTTATAATTTAATTCTCTAAACACTTTCACAGAACTCTTCAGATTAGCTTTGCCACATCCCAGGAAACTTAAAAGCTAGTCATAAAACCATGGCTTCCAGGTCCTTGTTTCAGATCCCCCACCTAGTAAGTCCCATCCCATTTGACAGTAAGTCTGTCACCAACATGGACACTTTAAAAATCATCAAGACCAGAAGTGAGATGGGGTGAAAATCAACTTGTCTGCAAATCAGTATGATTTTATTTTCATAAAAAAAAAAAAAAAGGGAAAAGAAAAGGAAAAAAATAGCAGTTAGCAGCTCTTTTGGGGGCACAGGGAGCATCTGATGGGCCTGTGCAAGTGCAAGTGCAAGCAGTCTTATTACATGCTCTGTGGGAGTTTCTTATCTGTATTTTCCAGGTGAGATTACTTGTGTGGTTATGGTTGCTACAGTACATATTTACCGTGGCCAGTGAACACATGAAAAAGCCACTGACACTTAGGTAAAGCTGAAGAATCAAAGCTGCTGCCCTCGCCAACAGCCTGGTTTCACTGGATTCCCCTTTTCTCCCAAACACCACAGTTCCATTAAATGTGGATTTCCTATCTCACTGCATCACAACACACACAGTCGTCATTGGTTCCCCTCTCTTAGAACTGAATTTTAGAAAACACCCCTGTCCTTAATGGCTGCCTAGAGGGGAGGAAAGAGTTGGACATTAGAGAGAAGTTGGCAGAGAGGGAAGGGAAGGGAAGGGAAGGGAAGGGAAGGGAAGGGAAGGGAAGGGAAGGGAAGGGAAGGGAAGGGAAGGGAAGGGAAGGGAAGGGAAGGGAAGGGAAGGGAAGGGAAGGGAAGGGAAGGGAAGGGAT
>JACBWW010000007.1:3298755-3365473 GCA_020086605.1 Lanius collurio | reverse complement strand
GGGGTGAGGAAAAAAAGTGGTGAAGCAGAAATTTTGTAATTATGCTGTACTCCCCCATTACAGCTAAATCACAAAAAAGAGAGCTTGATTTGCAACATCTTCAGCAATGTCTTTTTTCCTTTTGGAAGGGAACTGCAATACCAACTCCAGTGATTGTCCTGGAGAACCAGAACACTGAATTCTTTGAAAGAGAACCATTTGCAGCGGAAAAGAGTAAAACACACTGTCCGTGAGAAATGAAAAAGTGACTTTGAACAGCATTTGGAACAGCATAAACAACAGAAACCAGCAAAGAAACTATATAACATTGAAGATGACACTAGAGTAAACTGTACATTTTTAGTCTAAATACATTCAACACGTGGGAAAATCTTTATTAAATTGTAAGGCACAGAAACATCTGTTTTGATTTAGTTTGTGTTACAGCAAACAAACATTAAAGCCCACTGCTTGTATCTTCCCCTGTGGCTATTTGTGGGGAGAGGAATAGTGTTTATAACATTTGTGCTACAATCAGAGAATTACAAAAAAAGTTGGGTTGATGGGAGCTCTGAAGATCATCTGGTTCAGCCTCCCTCCCATCTCATCAAAGCAAGGCCAACTTCAAAGTTAGATCCAGTTTTAAAGCTGGATCAAGCTCCTTAGGGCTTTGAGTATCTCCTCCCAGGAAGCAGACAGCACAGCCTCTCTGGGTGACTCTCTGGTGTTTGACCACCTTAGGAAAAGTTTTTTTCTGTGTCCTGGATGTATTACTGACTCATATTCAACCTGTTATTCACCAGGACCCCCGAGGCCTCTGTAAAACTGTTCCCCAGTCAGTCCATCCCAGCTTGTACTGGTGTGCAGGGTTATTCCTCCCAGCAGCAGGATTTTGCTGAACTTTATGAGGTTCCTGTTGGCCCATTTCTCCAGCCTGTCGAGGCCCATCTAAATGGCAGCACAAACCCCTGGTGCATTAATCACCACTCTTAATTTTGAACTGGCTGCAGAACCACTTACTAAGGGTGCATCCTGCTCCATCATCTGAGCCATGAAGAAGAATTTTAAGTGTTGGTGTCAGTGTGAAACAGTGACTTGCCTCTAGCTGAATGTTGCGCTGCTGATCTTGAAGCACCAGCAGTTCAGACAGGTTTCAGTACTTTTCAGTCCACTCTCCCACCTACTTACCTGACTCAAAATTCACCAGTGTCTATGAGAATGTTAAGGGAGACAGTATCAAGAGCTTTGCTAAAGTTGAGATAAACGGTAGTTAACTCTTTAGTCAAACCTTTTTCCATGAGCCCTCTGTTCACAAATTTCAAGACTCTCTGCTGTAGAGCTCTGTGACACTAAGAGCATTCACCAAAAAACCCTCATACAAATAAACCAAAAACATTTAAAGGCAGAGCAAAGCCTTTCTCTCTTGCTCATAACTCAGAACTGGTATCTCAGAACAACCAAAAATTTAAAAAAAAAAAAACAACCCCAGAATAAAATACATGAAAATGAATTAGTTTAAAATTCAGTGAAGCCTCTGCATTTGCATTACATTTGTTACCAACTAGGGAGATGAACAAGGACATGATTATGATGATGCACAGCACCTCATAACTTAACTGAATTTCTGTGATTTCATTAACCATTTTTGTTGAAAAAGTTCAGAGAAAAATTTAGGGTCAGGCAAACTCCCTCAACAAAAAGCACTGTGCATATTTTAAAACACAGTAGAATAACAAGTGAATTAAAATGGTCTCATTCTAAAAATGGAATGAAACTTCAGTAATAGGTGGAACAAACTTCTCTTTTACACCACCACAGGTCATTACTCCATGCAGGCATTATTTTCATGTAAAATTTTATCTTCTTTGCAGTAGCTCTCTCCCCAGAACGGTCTGAAGGAAATACCACAACTCTGTCAAAATGTACAGGACTATGACCTGTTTGTCTAATGGGCCAGTGTAAACTGTTCTTATGTAGCCAAGGCAGCTTTCCAACACCAATCACTTAAAATGGAGACACGATTCTGAGCTTGATAGCAGTAACCTGAACTACTTCTCATCCATCATCTGGGAGAACAAAAGTCAGCCCACTATCAAATCCTTTCACAGGCAAAAAGCAGCAGGATGCCATCACTTTTTGGACCTGTCACAAGGTGGGGAAGGCACCTGAGAAAAGGTGAAGAATCTTCATGTGGATATTCTGTATGCATTGCAAGTTGAGTTTTTCAGTTTCTACATGTCTCATATCTATTGCCAGGAAGGTCAGAGAAAGTTTAAACACTTGAAAAAGAAAGATTTTTATGAACATAAGAACTATGAACATGATTCTTAAGTCTTCCTAACTGGATGTTTAAACTCTTGGGTTTGGCAAACCTGAGAATATTTCTGCAAAGGCTTTTTTCAAATGTACAAACTGAAGAAGTGACAACAAGCTTCACTTTTTGTAACTACTGTGGTTTCCATTTTCCTCTTCTTGTTTCCTCCTGCATGTGATTTTAATATTTGAATGGTTTTAAAGAAACTTTAGTCATAATCCCACCAGCTGCCCTGTGAGTAGCTGTGGAGAACCTCACTGGCATCTTCCTGGCCAGATCAGCTGCAGAACATGATCATTGCTTAAATTAAACTCAGATGCATTTCCTTAGAGGGAAGTTTTTCAAGGGATTAATATTAACTTAATATATAAACAGTTCTTGAGGTTTTCTTTCTTTCTTTCTTTTTCTTTTTCTCTTTTTCTCCCTCTCTCTCTCTTTTTCTCTCTTTCTCTCTCTCTTTCTTTCTTTCTCATTTTAAGCATTGCAAGGCAGGTGAATCTCTGGAAAAACACTGCACAATATAGACACAAATCAGGGCAAATGACAGAACTAAATCCTTCAAACAATATGTCATGGGAAAGTGACAAAAGACTCTAATGATGGCATGTCCACAGTAAGAGCTTATTACTTTAATCACACAGTCCTTAACTAAGCTTCATTGCTCAAGATTATCCTAAGTGAATTGCTGAAGTCCTAAACATGCCCTAAAATTATTAACAGAGAAGGAAAGTAAAGTTTATTGACAGATACACATTTTAATCAAGTGGATTTTTTGCTGGGTATCTTTATGTTTGGGTTTTCTTTTTTGTTGTTTGAATAGGACCCTTCTGCTTTGCCAAGTACATTACATGGCGGGTGTTAGCACAGTTCAGCTCTTAAAAAGATTTTAGAAGCTGCTTGTTGGTGAGCAGTTGCAAGAACACACAAAAAGCAGGACCTGTGCGTTTGCAATTGCAGTTTGCTTGGGGTTGAAAATGCAAAAGTTTGTTTTCCTACAGCATTTATGAAGCTGGCAGGCTCAGCAAATGAGAACTTCAGTTGTGAGCTGCTGCCTTTACCAGTGTGGTGTTTAGTGCCATCAGCTCACTGGAAGGCTGGCAAGCCTCTGTACAAGGCTAGCTCCGAGTTCTGCTCGTGGTGAAAGCAGGGGCACACAAACCTCTACACTGCCTTTCTGAATAGCAATGGAAGTCCTTCTGCCTCATGGACTAAAAGATACCGAGTACTAGCTGGGATTTGCTGCAGAGAGCTTTGTCTCTGAGATGAATTTACTGTGTCTGTTCCTGAGGGTCACTCGCTCCACACTGCACGTACCAACCACTGCGTTCAGCAGACAAATCGCTCTGAATGTTCATTGCAATACACTTTAATACTGTCAACAAAAAGATACAACACTCAAGCAGATTTTCACTAAGAAGTATTACTCTCTCCATGAAGCTTTGACAGACAGGGTAACTATGAATATACAGCAACAGTGACAACACACCCACTTCCATTTAATAACTTCTTTTCATTTTGCTTTCCTTTATTTATGAGTCGGTAATCCAAATTTTATAATCTCTTTCGTTGAGGGATGAGAAAATAAAGAGCCTTATACCACAGGCAAGTAATCCATTATCAGATACAACCTTCTGGTAGCTTGCTGCAGAGTAATATTTTGCCCTGGCACCGACTACACCGACTGACTCAAGTTCCTATATCTAACATGTGGCAGAAAGAAAACCAGAACAAATATAACAACATTTAATCAGAATGTCTAAAATAGGTCTGTATCAGGTAGGATAAAGATTACCACTGTATTTTGAAGTATTACGAGCCCTTCATGATGACAACCTGTGAGTGCTCCAATTTTGTTTGTATTTTGAAAGCAAATCTTGTGGGAAATGACATTCTGGCCTTCAGGCACTATACTGAGTTCAGCTAATTAATAGGATAAATTGATTTTTCTTCTTAAATAACGCTTGTTTTGATTGATTTGGAAGAAAAAATGTGACATTGCTGATAGCATTAGAAGGGTGAGATTTTAACTTTGTGAGAGAAACATAGCGCAGTAATGTACTGGAAAAAGCAGAGCTTTTTTTAAAAAGCTATGTTGAATAGTGTTTTTACTTAAATGGTATGGCTGTTAAACATTTTTCAGAAGTTAGAAGCTTTTCTAAATCACAGTGGTAGTAAAAAAGACCAATTCCAGCAACAATTCAAGGATTCAGAACTGCTCTATTCATATGTTGTTTCCTAGATAGATGCATTGAAATGAAATGTGATGTAAAAGCCACTAAACAGAAATCAGAAAGACCCTTTCTGCTTTGATATTTGGTTTCCTGATCAGAAACAAAGTTAGACTTAGCTAATAAGAAATAGGCTGTTCAGTCTTTAAGCATGCAAACAATTGATGCCTTTTACACAGAGCTGCTTAGCTGCTTCAGTTTCATGAACACAGAGTTTTTCCCAGACTGTTTTCCTTTCCCAAAGCATGAGTATTAGCTAGAAAACTGTAATAATACAGAAGCTCTCAGCAACTTGAATTTCAGATATCTATTAGATAATATTTGTATTTGCTTTTTACACTTACAGAATTACAGCCACATGTGAAGTCTATCAATTTACTGTGAGAGCCTTCCCCTGTCTCACCCCCAACACTTTGTAAGTTGAGAGAAAACCAAACCTGACTGCTCTGAACAATCTAATTTTGCTGTATGTATGTTCTATATTGTACTGTGTTTCCAGGCAGTGCTTTAGTATACCCTGCATACACTTTCCTAGGGATAAAATGGGAAGAGAACCTCTGGAATTGCAGAGAACTTATTTATTTGTTTACTAATTTATTTAAGCTCTTGGATACTCTGAGAAGTCACTGCATTAAACATGACAGCAGAAAGAGATGATGGTTGCAGAAGCACAAAAGGCAGTGGATAACTTTACCGAAAGTTATAGTTACTGTCTGTTCGTTGTTCGGCCAGGAGTGAAGCTGTAACTTTGTGAGGGGCAGAGGGAAGGAATGATTAGACACAAGCAAGGAGCTCCTTAATTGCACCCATCCCTCTGAACCACTGGGGCATGCCAGATGTGCACTTGCCATTCAACACTGCTGAGCTCCTGGGGAATGAGGCTGAAGCCCACAGACAGACGATGTGCTGCCATAGCCCAATTTCCACCCCCAAATCAGCTTTCTGACTTTTCACCATCCCTGCTTCAGCCTCAGCTTTGGTTTCACTACATGTACTGCAACTAATACAGCCCTCCCAGTTATGGCCCTCCCTCCTGGCAATGCCAGGAAAATATAAAGAATAACTCCTCTATGCTCTTCTGCATCTCACAGTTTCCAGGGCTGCTGTTAACAGTGTCTGTATTAAACCCGTGGAGAAGGCTTGTGGCTCTTGATTTATCATTTTCCATGGCAGTAGTGGCCATATCCTGGCAGCTACCTTCTGTACCTGCACTTCCCACCAAGGGGAACTGAGCCTCAGCCAGGGCCTGGAGCTGCTCTCCATGGAGAGAAAACTCCAGGAGGCCCAGCAGCAGCACAAGTCAGAGTTGGTGGGCTTTGCTTGCTCCCCAAAGCACAAATAAACTAAATCTCAAAACAAATTATTTCTCTGTCAGATGTCTTTCTCTGCATTGCCACATGTATACAGAGGTATTTGCTACAGAGATACCAGCTAGTCTTATTAAAAAAGTTTCTTCCAATGTACTTTCAATATTAAATGTTATTTGCTGAGCTGTAAAGAAGCATAACCAGCATTCCCAAACTGCTCCTGTGGAAATTATTTAATCCAAGAAAGACAGACACGGGAGCAGGTGAATGAGTAACAAAGACACTGATTGCATTCAAATACAGCAATTTGCAGATGGAAAATCAGAATACACTCCAATGCTCCATGGAGCAAATAAACACAAATGTTTTCAGTGAGATTACAAGAAGTCTGACTGGTATTCTCAAAATCATTTGTATTGCTTTATCAACATGTATCTGTCCATGCACAGCAGGAAAAAAGTCATCATAGAGTTTCCAAATCAAAACAACCACACTCTACCACTTAGAAAATAAAACTGCATGATCTTTCCTCTCCTTGGTATATTGACTCAAGATAGAAGAGCATACTTTGACTGAGATTGATCTGAGAAACACATTTCAATAGAGATGCTGCCCCTCAGACACAAGGGATTACAAAAATATTCCTCATGCATACATTAGCCACTAGATAAAAAGAATTTGTAAAATCAATTTAGAGAAAAAGAAACCAACAGAACACTTTCTAAAACAGATATTTTTTTAATCCTCTAGCTATGCATACTCTTATTATTAAAAATGCTGAGCTACCGGCAAGTACTCAGATTCACTGCCTGCATACCTCTTTGCAAACAAACTGCAATTATTTACAAACACTTCAGAAATTTTTTGATTCCAGACACAACATCTTGTAAAAGGCAGGCTGTGTTCACAGAGAGCTACTAAAAGTAATACACCATAAACAATGAATTTACAATACAAGTCTTTGAGAAGGAAACAAGGCTAATTCCAATGCAACCTCTGGGGAAAAAAAAGCCCAGGGTATCTATCATCCTAAATCTCTTCTTGTGCAAAGATCAGAAACTCCTCAGCCTTAGGAAGTGTATCCCCCACGTCCTACCAAAGGCAACCTCCAAAACAGGTACTTCATGTGGCAGAGAGAAGCAAAGATTGCAGCAATCACTACTATCTACCCTGTGCTGCTTAGTTACAGCAAGAATGACCAAATATTACAGTCAAGACCAACATCACAGGGACACACCTAACTGGGGTCTAATGTAATCCTAAAGAATTTGCCAGTGAAATTTACTCGCCTTTACAATCTTCCAAGTTTGTCACTTTCTGCGGTTTTTGTTATGAAATTTTCTCAAACCACACAAAACCAAATCAAGTATTGAGATAAAACTACTTTCAATTTTACTGAAATAAAGACGATGATTAAGTCACATTTTATGCAAGCTTCCTCTTACAAGGAACAACCAAGTTGAAAAAAATGACGGGGTAAAGTGCTTATTGTCTAACAACTTGAAATTTTCACTTCCTTTGTTCCATATAAAACATAGTTCAGGACTAAGCCCATTTCTTCCTTGAGCCAACAATTTTGAATGTTCACTGAAGAAGACAAACATAAAAAGCATAACCCTGCTGAGTATGAATTTGCAGCTTAGTGACAGGCTTTTTATAGTTACCTATAAAGTCTCCGCTCTCCTCCAAAAGATCTTGTCTAAGGTGTTGCCTGGATATTTTGCCACTTTTTTTGTTGGTGAAATGGGGACCACAGGAAAAAATCGAAACAAGTTATTAGATTTTTGTCTTTAGTAAAAATTTAAAATGAGTCCAATCTAAAAATTGTATCTAGTATGCCTTACTTAGGATACTCTAGTTATGGTACATTGTATTCCTTCATGCTAATCATGCCTGAAGTCATGAACAGAAATGAGAGAAATACAAGCTGAGATTTCAACCATACAATGCTATATTTACCAACTGCAATTAGTGAGTTTTCCCATTCTGCAGTTGCATTCTGCTGGCTTCTCAAATCCAGAGGATAATAAAAGACATAACCACAACCACCTGGTTACACATTCAAATTAATTCAATCCAGATATAAATAGCCTCAATGTAAAAACATGAATTCATAAACTGCTGAGAATTCAGTATCTTAGTTCACTGCTGGAATTAATTTCTTTTCAACAGACTGGTTGTCTAGAGAATACCCGTAATGCAGTAAATGAAAACATGTGTGTCACTGCCAGCAGTGAGAATTCATGAAATTGTAACTGATGGATATTAAAAAACCAGATCTGTGATGGGAAACCAATAGTTTGGCAGTCACTAGAATAAGAATGATAAAGCTGAAGATTCCTGGGTTTGGCTGTATTTCCCTCTCACTAACAATGAAACAAATGTCTCATATGGAGGTCAATCAGTGGGTATTGCCAGAGAGAGATGTTTTAAAAAGAGAAGATGTAGTTTTTTGCCCTGTTGCAAAAAAGTGAGTAGTGGATAAACTACAAGGAAAAAGATGCACCTATCCCTTTAACTCAAAGTATATGCATCACAGTTTAAATCATAAAAATTTCAAGGTATTTTTAAAAATTACAGGAGCAGTCAGAGAATTTGGTTGTTACCCTGTTCTACAGCTATCTCAAAAAAATTATACTTACACTTTCTTTCTAAATTATTCAGGTAGAGGGATACTAGATGCTTTACAAACACTTAACTTTTAATAACTTTCCTGACCTTGCCAACAGCTGCTAATACTATCAAGTTATACTGATAATTTTTCTTGGCTTTGCATTTGGGGTTTGCTTCCCTTGTTAAAGCATTTAACTACCATCTCCACTTCATAAATTTTTTTGACTGTCACAGTGCACCTGCCAATCAACAATTTGGGAGTGTAGATGCCAGCAGGTACCAAAATGAAACAGAAGAATCTGGCTACAGACAGAGAATGCAGAACAGCACAATAGCTGCTGATGCCAGCTACGGTTCTGCTTGCATTTAGAACAGCAACTGCTGCCTGGTTTAGTAGGTCAAGGTTAATGTGACAAAAACAATCAATGAAGTTAGTAATCCCATGTTTCTGACTTACTAAAACCCTTATTGGGAATGTTTGCAACAAAAATCTTAGACCTGAGCTATTTTGGACTCTCGAAAAAGAATTTCTGCCATGAAAGGGCATTTACATCCCTTCATACTGCTATGTTCTTGTGGGCTGGGGTGGAGGGGGAAAAGACAAAGGCACATTAAACAGAGCGGGTCTGAGTAAATGTTATGATTAATCAGAGACAGTTTATTGAATGAAAGCATCCCAAACAAATGGCACATGAGATAAACACAAGCTTAGTATAGCTCTAGGGAAAAAAGTCCTAACCAAGCCTTGTATCTATTTATCAAAAGGTTTTGTAGCTTATGAAGGCTCATCCCAGAGGATTACACTGGTGCTTCCAGATATCTTTTAACTGTTAGAAATGAATGCAAATGCTTAATCTTTGGCAAGGAGCTCCGCTAAAACAACCACAATTTCTCAAATTAGAGAAAACAGTTATTTTGTGATTACTGCACTCTGCTTCACGTGGGGCCCTGCAGAGTGACTGCTGGTACAGCCACCTACCACCGAGAAATGGTGAGGGTAACCAAGCACTGGTACAGGCTGCCCAAAGAGGCTGAGGAGTCCCCAGCCCTGGAGGTTTACAAAAGCCATCTGGACGTGGTCCTGGGCAATTTGTTCTGGGCGGCCAGGCTTGAGAAGGAAGGTTGGACCAGATGACACCAGGTCACTTCCAATCTCAGACAGTCTGTGGTTCTGTCATATACTAATAATAGACAGTAATGTCATTTACTGATATACACATGCTCTCTCACTTTCTCTTTAAATAGTATATTAATATAACTGTTAGACTGATAGAAAATCCAACTACTTTTGCTCAAAAGAAGTGTGAACAGCAATTTGAGGGAGATGATTCTCCCCCTCAACTTCACTCCTGTGAGACCCCACATGGAGAACTGCATCCAGCTCTGGTGTCCCCAGCACAGGAAGGATAGAGACCTATTAAGGGGAGTACAGAGGAGATGATAAGAAGCTGAAGCATCTTTTCTATGAGGACAAACAGCTGAGAGAGTTGGGGTTGTTCAGCCTGGAGAAGACAAGGCTCCAGAAAGACCTAGGAGCAGCCTTCCACTAAGCAAAGGGAGCCTGAAAGAAGGCTAGAGAGGGACTTTTTACAAGGGCATGTAGTCATACGACAAGGGGGAATGGCTTTGAACTGAAAGACATTAAATTTGGTATTAGGAAGATTTGATATTAGGAAGAACCTCTTTATTGTGAGGGTTGTGAGGCATTGGCAGAGGTTTCCCACAGAAGTTGCGGATGCCCCAGGCCTGGAAGTGTTCAAGGCCAGGTTGAAAGGGGCTTTGAGCAACCTTGCCTAGTGAAAGGCGTCCCTCCCAAGGAAAGGGGGTTGGAATTACATGATCTTTAAGGTCCCTTTCAAGTCAAACCATTCTGTGTTCAGTGATCTGGAATTCAAAACAGGTTACCTAACTGCAGGAGAAAAATGAGACATTTTGGTAATTGTCAGGTTTATTTTGCCTATTAACTGTACGCTTTTAATGCAACTGGCAGAGCTAGATTTGTTGCAGAAGCCTACAGCAAAGTTACCTCCCTCTTAAAAACAATCAAGAGCTTCAGCTCCTGCCCTCAGTAATGAGTGCTTCTTCATGTCTGTGACTTCCTCTGCCCCCATGCAAAGGGGAAAAAATAGACTAAGGCCAAGATTCTTCTCTCTGCTCTTGAGCTTTTCCCATGTGGTTAGCAAGACTTTGAGACAAACTGGCAGAACATTCCTGCTCTGCTTCAAGTCGCTGTCCTGTTGTGAGAAAGTGCCATTGTACAAAAGAACAGACGGAACTGGGATTCCTGGTGCATTTCCTTTTTCAGCTGGGGACATCAGAAGTCTGACAACACACAGAGCAAAAAAAAAAAAAAAAAAACCAGGAGAGAGAGACATTTAAGTACTTCCATCACTTGGACCAGAAATAAAAATAAGCAACTAAAGCTTCTTATTTTCTTCTTCCAAATGAAACCAGAGGTAATTTTTTTTTTTAAGTTAACCTCTCTCACTATATCTGATGTTTCAATGTATGACAAATTCTTTAAAATGCTTTCCTTATGGTAGATAACAGACAGATTACTCAGTAACAAACTGCTGATCAAATTTTATAACTAATAATATATTAGGTCTTCTTGGAAGAAAATCTGTAAAATAGCTACAGTTTTTTTTTTAAATTGAATAAGCAATTGATATCCTGCTGAACAGGATATCGAGGTCTTTATGATGCAGTACCTGTTTCTGAAAGCTGTGAATGCATGTCTTTTGATGGCCCCTCTGCTACTGCAGCTGCTTTCTTGCAACCAGGATTTTAATCCTTATGTTTATGTTAAAGTAAGATTAGCAGTGGTATGTACTCCTCCTTCCCTCTTTCACTCATACAGGGCTTTGAAGCCCCAAGCAGTTGCAAGTCTAAAAACAAGGCCTGAAATTCCTTCAACTTGCTAAGAGAAACCTGAGATGTATCCATTGCCTCTTCTCTGAACAACTGAAAAAGCACAATAAATTCCCAACCCTGCTTTCAGCCTTTGCCCAAGGAGCTCTACGAGCAGCTGAAGCGGGTCTGCAAGCTGCAAAATAAACCTGCAAGCAAAGACTACCCAGTGTGCTTGACAAGAAGTCACAGTTACATTCAACATCTCAATTAGTACTTACATCCACATCATGCATCTACATTTATATAGAAAGTGCTCCCATATTTTTAATTACTTCCAGCATGACTACAATTGTTGCTAATCAATGTTAAGGAAAAACAGATTTCAGATGAAGGTACAACACAGTTCACCCAGCTCTGTAAGGTGCTGCTGTGTTTAAGGAAAACTGGTTATTTGCATCAAAAAGTGCCAGATAACCTTTAATTTTGTGAAGTGGAAAATAAGATAGCACTAGAGCCAGAACCTATTATAATAACCTGTAATCTTAAACTGGAACTGTAACTAGTTCATTTAGGGGTCAAAAGAATGTGGTATTTGTAGTTGGGTTTTTTTGTTGTTTTTTTTTTTTTTTTTTTTTTTAAATTAAAATATATGATTCATGGTGAACAAAGGAATCAAAGCTTACTTTAATTTTGCCAATTTGGGAAGGGAGAGTAAACTGTTACCAGCATTCAAGTGTTTTTTCCAACTGTACCCACGAGATCTATCAAAAGTAAATTAGAGGAAAGCAATTCAGAGCAGTGTTTCCTGCCTTTTGAAAGGTCAGTCCAGACCATGTGAATATTTAGTTATCTTCATAAATGGTGACCTGGATCTTGGACATCAAAGGTTAGTAAGACTGTGCATTCCAAGAACTATAGACTCTCAATGCATGTTTGTAACCCATGTTGAACCTCTATGACACTTGTTTCAAACACCTTCTAAGCAACACAAAACTGCATCACTAAAAATCCATATAGGCCTCAGTAGTTACTGTTATTATCTTTATCTTCAGTAATGATGGAAAAACTGAGATAAAGTCTATGCCAAAATACAGTGGAGGTCACTGAAGAGCAATTACAAACACAGACCCCAGATCTGATTTGTCCTCTGAGTCTATATAAGAGGTCAGGATTCTATCATTAAATTACTAAAACCATCTCCTGGACCACCAGTTTCAGTGCCTAAAGGAGAAGCTTCACTTATCAGTCAATGGAGCATCCACACACCACTTCCTGGGAGACTTCATTAAAGGAAGCATACGAGGAAGAACAGGCTATAAAATAATGACCTGAGGCTTGTTTTGTTTCAAATACTTGTACCTTAGCATATTTGGTCACCCACACCCAAAATACACATCTATTTCTATGTTAATTGGTTGTGTCTTAAGGCTATTTTCACCTGCTTGCTTCTTGGAAATGGATGATTGATTGGGTAGTATCTCATGTTGTTTCAAAACCTGGCTTAATGAAATGCTGAACACTGTTCTTGTGTTCTCTCTTTTCTGAACTTGTTAATTTTAACCTGAATTTCTTTCTTTTCAGCTATCTTTTTTGGTGACCCACACAGACATCTTGACTTGAGCTGCACTTATTAGGATAAGAAAGGACAATCCAGAATACTCCGGATTCTGTAGACCTGTCACAGTACTATTCTAACCAGTGAGACACCACCATTCCACATGCTGCTTCATGCAGAACAAACCCCGGTGTAGTTACTTCACTTCATTGCAACCTTTAAATAACTACATTCTTAAGCTATCCTAAAGCATGGAGGCTTTTTGGGTGGTAATTATTCATATCAGAGTCAGCCCTTTACCACTTTCCAGTTGGTGGCCAAGGCAGACTTGAAATGTGTGCTTTCTTTTCTTATTTTTTTGGTTAACAGCCCACCTAGTTAAAATACTGCAAGAGTCTGTGCCTCTACTCTTCCTGGGCAAGCCTGGCAGGCACTCTGCCAACTCCTCATTTTCAGTTGTGAGGGAGAAAAAGAATATCCTGCTGCAGCAGCCAGCTGGCTACCTTCTCCTGTCAAGGACTTAATATACTTCCATAAAGTATTCAGCTGTTGCTGGATGAGAGACAGAGTGCTCTATAGTGCCTTCTTCAAACAGTCCTCCTCCTTGACTAGAGCAGAATGAATGGATGAAAGAAACATATGCAAAGAAACAGGAACGAGGGCACAAACACAGCCTTCATTCTTTGGATAATCAAAAGTCACCTAATTCATCTTAACTTTCAAGCCAAACATTTTCTCTCCCGGACAAAAGCTCACCAGACAAAAGTTCAGGCAAACTTGAAAAATCTTCAAGCTACTTATAAGTTTTATTGTCCTCTCATCATACTTAGCTCAAGTTTGGCTCAATAAAAGCTTTCTCATATCAAGGGTGAAAACATTTCCATTCTCTTAAAAATAGTGCAAGAAAACCAAACATTTACGATTTTCTTTTAAACATGAATATTCCCTTTCAATGTCTCTATCTCAAGCACTGCATCACCAAGAAAGTGAAAATGAAAGCGTGGAAGAATAAGTAGGACTTGCCAATTCTTATCTAATTTTCTTCATTAATAACAAATTCAGTCAGCATTGGAATTTCTGTTGCCATGGCAGCAGGAAACCTACCTTTCCAGTAATTTGGAATTACCTTGATGGTCATTTCAGTAAGATGCTGAAAAAACGTGCTCCAGCTACTCACTCTTGCCTCCTTTCCCAGCCCTTCTAGAGACAGCCTGTCCTACAGGTGCCAAGCTGCACCCTCGTCCCTCTTCTGCCCCAGGGTCAGCATTCAAACAGCAAGCAACACTCAGCACCCCATGACAGCTCTTCCCTGGCAGCTGGCAACAGGCTGAAGTAAGGGCAGGAGCCTAGGAAATGAGAAGTTGAGCCCTGGAATGGGTAAAAGGGGCCAGGAGAGCCAGCAGAGTTCCTGCTTTGGTGTGAAAATGGGGACAGCAGATAGAGGCAATGAACAGATGTGAAGCCAAGTAGATTAACTCACTCAAACAGCTGTGGCAGGAAGTGTCTGGTGGGAATAGAAATCCCCCAATCTTTCTCCATTATAAGAACTCAAAACATCAAACTGCCTCTCAAACAAACAGGTTCCAAAATTAAAACAACTTTTTTGTCAATCACTTGCATTTCCAGAAGCCCGAGTTTCTTTTTAAACTGCTGCCACTTGCAAAAAAGCACGGAACTGACATAAGCTGATTTACACCACCTTACTGTTAAATGTACCAGTTAGGTTTCAATTTGGAAGTCAAGTGCCCACTGTCTTGGGATATGTGAAATGGCCTGTGCTGAGTTGGTTACTTCGGGTATTTTTAATGAAGGTATTTTCTTCACTCAGATATATTTCAGACTATTGTAATTTGGATTCAATGCATTTCTTAAAAAAACATTCTCCTTACATCAACACTGATAATGCAAAAAATAATTAACAGACTGGTCCCTTTGTGCCCTTAGAGAACACGGAGAGAAAGGAGCAGGCAGTTATGTTATGGCTGCACATAGAACTTCATGGCTGTAATTCTGCCTTAGCAGAATCTAAGATACAGCTTTTAGTTCAAATTAATCATATTAATGTAAGAGACTTGCAATTTGCAGTATTTTTTTAAGAGATGCATCATTAACTTTCTGCTGTATGCAAGCATCAACAGGCGGCAATCAAAAAGAGGAGTGAGTGAAGGATTCTGCTTCCAATTCTGACAGACTGCACTGTGCAGTCACTGTTAATTTCTAGTGCTCTTCCTTTATGTGACTGTGTCATGCTGTGATGTTTAAGATAAAAGCAACAGGCCTCCAGTGTTTTAAGTACATACAAAAAAAAAAAAAATTCAGGTAAGTTAGGGATTTATACAAGTCCAGCACAATGCTTTCCCCCTACTCTTAGTGAGCTTTTTTATACTTCTGCATCTCCAGAGGTTCCTTTTTCCCACCTATTCTACCCTTTTTCCATCATTCTCTTGTCCGCACTGTATCTGCCAATAAAGCAGATTTGCCCTTCCCTAAACAAATCCATCTTCTTCACCTAACCTTCTTCTAGTCAGTCAATCACCAAAACACAATTGTCACAGATAATAATAATTGGCCCACTTCTGTGATGCAGTTTAAATGGAACAGCTCAAACCTTACAAAGCTGAGATTAGTTTTACTTTCATCAGTTTAGAGGAAGTAAAAGAAGAAGCAAACTGCTAGAACTTTCCACTACAGGAAGATTGTGGACGTAGAAGGCATCAGCAGATCCAAAATGGCTTTGGATGCTGAGGAATAAGGAGAGAAATGCAGAGGAGTGAGCTCTTGTACCAGGCTGGGAGACAAAATGTTAAGGCAGCCTTTCTCAGTGTGGTGTTTATGTTTTCATGAAATGATTTTATCAGAGAGGGCCAAGGAAACAGAAAAAATGCAAGAAGAAAACAAAGCCAACAAGCTTACTATCTGTCATGCCAGAAGATGTTGCCACATCTTCAGCTGCACCCCAGGGCTATCCTTATAGATGTAATTGTATCCTTACAGTTCTAGGTTGTTTCCTCATAGCTGCAAATAAAGGAGGACAAGGGAGCAACCCCAACCCCCACGACCAGAAATGGACACATTGACTCATGGGTCAGGATGAGCCCTCACCCAAAGCTAGCCATATCTCAGACAGATCTCCTCAGAGCAGCCTAAAACCCAGCCAGAAACCCAGCTAACAACTGAGCAACACAGAAAATCATGGGCCTAGGACCCCAGTTCACTCTATTCCTCTGAGACACCAGTAAAGGATGCAAAAGAAACCCACTCCTAGACTGGAGCCTGAAAGTGAATACAAAGGTGTTCTCTTTACAGAGAGGGCTCCAATTGTTGCTACAGTGCTTTTCAGCAAATAACAAACAATGCTGGACAACTGTGACCAAAAAAGAAGAGTTTAAAACAGCTTATATACTGAGGTACAGGGCTATATACCTACCCAAGCACTTCATGTCCCAGTGCAGTGGTTTTCAGCTGATGGCAGCAAGTGCCCAGGAATCCATGGATCATTTCTACAAGAAGTGAGTTCCCTGATATGGTATAACCTTCCACATGCATGATCTTTTCAAAGGAATTTGCACCACCACTAGCCAGTCCTTTGGGGCCTTCAAATGCCACCAGAGGAAAACAGCAGTAATTGGTGACATCTGTTCCCCTGGGACATATCAATATGAGGATTTGATGGCTACAAAGGACAAATGGATTACCTGTGAGTGGTACTGAGATGTCTACAAGAGAGGAGAACAAGTTATTTATCTTCAGAAATAATCATAACTCACAAGCACATTAGCCAGGCATCTTCTGTTAAAGTGTCTAGGTAATTTGAAGTTTAAACATTAATACCTAAGGTACCAACAGATTCAAAAAAATCAGTTTGTGTTTATTATTTTAGTTATTTAATTCTGTCAGGCTACCTTATTTTCAGGTGGACAAGTTTCATTTTCAAGTAATTATTTAACAAACAGTGGCTAGTGAATTGATTCTGGGGGTGCTGAAGGGGTTAACCTCCAATTTAACAGTCAGTAAAACACTACCACTGAGGCTGAGCACTTGATCTCTGTTTTTTTTCTTCCCCCACAGCATCCTAAATAGAA
Source organism: Lanius collurio (assembly GCA_020086605.1). Lineage (NCBI taxonomy): Eukaryota > Metazoa > Chordata > Aves > Passeriformes > Laniidae > Lanius > Lanius collurio. Next base: position 3,348,542 of record JACBWW010000007.1, on the reverse strand, counting down.
GCTCAATACAAAACAAACAAAAAAAAACCCCAACAACTTCACATCCAAAACACATCCAGAAGATATACCTATGTAGAAAATCAGCCATGTTGGTGAAATGAGCAACAATAGTGTAAGCTGACCCTCAAAGACTTGTTCCCTCAGCCCAAGGAAATGCTGAACTGTTTCCTCAGTAACCTTTTGTCACTTCTCCTGGCTAAGTTGTGTGTATATGATCTTCCCTGTACTGAAATGTAAGCAGCACAGAGAGAAATGGCCCTCCCACTGAAAGGCACACATACCTGTTCAAAGTTACAAAGGCGTAAGACCTGCTCAAAGGTACTTGTTTCACAGAACAGATACAGACAGAAATGGCAATGGCTAGACTCAGCCTATGTAGGAGAAACAAAAAGGTTACCTGCTCCTAATTCTATTTCTCTAACAACAGCAATCCAATGGCTTCACATGAAAAAAAGTCTGAAAACTTAGCTCTTCCAAAGTTGGTGCGAATCCAGGTTTTCATGAGATCTTTGAAAGGGTATGTTGACTTTTTTAAAGCAGATGCAGTTATATAAGTCTCTCCTGTTCACAAAGGCTGCTCTCCTGTAGCTTGCTATTTCTACCTTGTTCTTCCTGAGATTGCCCAAGTCACAGAGTTGAGCATGTTGCAACACAGTCATTTGAAGCATTTGTTTGCCACTTGAATTTTATTTTTAGAACCTCCCATAGTCTTTCAAAGCACATATACCCATACTTTGACATGAAATAAAAAAACTACAAAGAGGAGTTGAAGGGTCTGACAAACTCTAGAACATAAATAAGCTTATGACAAGTCTCTCATTTAAAAAATGACTGCTGCCTCATTTCTTTTATAAGCCCACAGATAGGGCTGCAAACACTCATTTGCCACACAGAAAATCTGAAGAAGGTAGAACTTTCTACCTAAGAACTACAAGTCACAGGCTTAAAAGTGGCAGATCTTCAACTGTTGACTCTGAAGTCCAACTAAGGCTCTTAAGGAAAAAAAAATTCTAGAACACATTAATCCTGAAGACTTACAGTTAAATGTTTCTTAGGGACCTTGAGCAATCTGTTCACTGCTGGCTCTGCCTTGAGCCAAGAGTTGGACAGGACTACTTGCAGAGGCCCTTCCACTCTGTATAATGCTACGAGTGAGTACACAGATGCTTCCATGAAAAGCATTTTCTTTTGCCAGCTGCCATGTGTTTACTGCAGGGGTCTTTCTGAATAACACTGGAACACTTAAGAGCAGAGAATACTGGGCTACATATACTTCTGGTTGCAGAGCTCCTCTGTATGAATCCAGTAATAAAACCTACTTGATAAGGCCCTTTTACATTTGCTGAGAGATATCTTTATATAAAAGCTTTGACAACGTATTCTCTTTTACATCAGTTTACATGTATTACCTTAATTAATTCTGCAAAATCCCTTTTGTTTCAATTCTGTTCCCCAAAATGGTTGTATCTGAGATTCATTTCAGAAGGCAGCCCTCTTGGAGGAGACTCCTGGATGACACCACCATATAACATAACCCAGCTTGTGCCCAGTAGCTCCAGTCAGCCGGAGACAATGTAAAGTGGCTGAGGATCTGGCTCATCCCTGCCAGCAAGCAGAAAGGCAAGGTGCTCCCCTAACTCACAGTCACTCCAGATCCATAACCTGCTGCTCTGCCACAATGTGCTCCCTGCAAGAGACCAGGAAGAGAGCTCTACAAGGAGCTATGCAACCTGTCCATACAGTGGATACAAAGATGAATGTTTAATAAGAAAGGCCAAAATGAGATGTTTGATGGGTGGTGAGATGATAGTAGGGAATAAAACTGAGCATCTGCATCAGGGAATGAAGCAATGAAATGTGAAGAGTCATTGAAGAGCAAAAGGTCCCCCTTTATGCATGAAGAACTAGCCTCTGAAAGCTAAGCAACATCTACACACAAATACATACTGTCCACTATCTACTACATGGAGATAATTGTAAATTCAATAAGAACCGTATGAAAATATAATTGCATGAGAACAAGAATTTTAAAAGCAAGGCAAACTGAAGAAGAAAAGAAGAAATGACTCCAGGTTCAACCAGAAAACTAGGTGAGAAGATAACAGGGAAAGAAATTAGAAGAAAAACTTCCCTGCTGCTGTGCTCTGCATGAATATTTGCATCTGCCAACAGGCCATCAAAAAGCAAATTGGCATCAAGTCATAATTCACCATTTGCTATTTATATTCTGGCAGCATTTTGTTTGTGCAATTTCTATCAAAGCCTCCATTTTGGGGATGGGGATAAGAAAAGGAGAAATTGTAATCTAGTTCTGCAACTGCTGTTTGTATTCGCTGAGTTATCTGGCACTTGATGTGTGCATCATGCATCACTTTTTATTCAAAAATTGACATATTTATCCAAGAATTATTTTAATACAGTAGCCTTGTTCAGATACACACAAAAGCTTTGGCAGACATTTTTAGCCATGCATTTTATGTGATTTACACACTGGCATGCAAAAGACAACATTTAATTGTGCATGTGTATTGTAATCACAGCTTGGTCTAAGCACTGGAGCAGTAGAGCTAAGTTTACAGGTAAGCAGCATACAACTGATTTCTGATGGCTTTTAAATCTGGGAACTGGTGGAGTCCCTTTAGACTGTACCAAGATAAGACACATTGCTTTAATCACTGCATCCTAGCTATGAAGGTTTTTTTAGCTAATTTTAAGCCAGTCAAATTTCACTTTCAAACCACAAATTATCTTAGGTAAAATTTGGTTACTTTCTCCCATTGTCAGAGTTTGAATGAGAACGTGACTATGCCATTGCAGAAAGCATCCCCAGTTCTGACTGTAGATCCAGCCTGTACAAGTGATGAGCACTTTCTCCCTTATGCAGCACTACACATGGCTTGTAATGCAAAAACCTGATACTGCACTGATGAAGGACATCATCACACAATGAAGCTGCTTAAAGACCCAGGAGATACACCCAGGACTCCTGCACCTTTCCACACTGCTGTCTCCTGTTTCTTTGCTATACCAATAGCAAGGAATTGAACCAGCAGTTACAAAGGAGCTGTGGAGAAGCAAAGAGGACAAAAAGGATAAACAATGTAAGGGGGCATGCTCTAGTGCCAAGAATGGAGGGAACAACAGGTACCAAATGAGAAAACCAAGGAAGCACTAAAACATGAACTAATGTCAGCAGGTTGTATTATCACCAGGCAAAAACTGTTAACAGACAATAATGACCAACTGAGAATAAACTGAAAGGGAAATCAATGGACAATTTAGAACATCTTGCTTTTCTTTTATCCTGCACTACATAAGCCTTTGTTTGCACAGATAACTTTCCATTCTGTTCAAAATAATGTTGGAAAGCAGATGTACAGGGAACCCAAAATCAAGGTACCTTCATACCTCAAACAGGTTAGAGAACAAGTTACAGCCAGACATGCTTTTGCAATTTAAGATACTGAAAATCAGTGCTCTGAATGGCCATTCACCATGCTGTGTGACAATCACATACCAATATTAGTTTACATATGAGCCCAAGATTTCTCCTCTTTTGCTCAGTGTAGAACTATAAACTGGGTGTGCTTTAAAATGTCTCAAGTCTAACACGAAATGGTGCTCTTAGAAAAGCATGTGTATTGTACTTATACAATAGTGGACAACACACACTATTTTAATCCAGGAGGTGGAGAAAGGTAGCTATTTTCTTGCAGAAGTTTATCCTGTTCATTTATTATGCCTCTCTAGAACATATGTCCAGAAGCATGGACAACTGTTTTTCATAAAGAGCTTAAGGAAAGTAACTTGAGCTCGACCACCTTGTGTTAACAAAGAAGGGGCTTAAGTAAATCATGTCACGCATGTTTACCACTGCAGCACAGCACCAGTGCACTCTTCCTCCACAGCACATCTTATTTTGCAACTTCTACACTCCTCTCAAAGGTAAATGATACGGGGAGGAGATTGGCGAGAGGACCATCCCCGTAGCGGGAACTGCTGGAAGAAAAAGAAGAGAAATTCCCTCTCCCATTATGCATTCCACCCTGTCTGGCTGCTGATTCTGCTTGGATTTAAAGATGATGATAACCACTGTATCCACGCCATTTGGCTGCATGCATGTGGTGAGGATGCTCCTTATCTTGATACCCAGCTGATCTGTTTCAGGTATGGGGGCTCCACACCTACACTGGATCTACAAATAGTACATGACACATTTTTCCTTTAAGATTTTTAAACTGCATGATCCTGTTTTTTAGTTAAATGTTACATAAATATAGTTGGACTCAAAGATCTTAAAGGCCTTTTCTGACCTAAATGATTCTATGATTCCCTGTTACTACTGGAACAGAAAAAATCAACATGTAGGGATATACAAGCACTTCCAGAGAGCAATGAATCTCACCCTAAAATACACATTTGAGACAGGCATGGTGAGCAGCCTGTTCAATGTACCATGCTTTCATCCTACCATGGATGAAAATGATTAGCTGAGGCTTCCACATCTAGTTTTTAAAACTTTCAAGGATGGAAGAGGTGAACCTCAGTCTCAAGGAGAAGGATGCACACAAGAGGCAGTTCAGCTCTCCTCCTGCCTCTGACCAGAGGCAGAACATCCCTCCTATCACCCCTGAAACAGGAAAACACAGAGGTAGCAAAATCAGCCTCCACTTGTACCACTAGCCACCCATACACTTACACTTTTAAGAGCAGAGATGGCAAATACCTCCCCCACTGTTCCCTGGACATTTGTCACCTCCAAGCAGGTGGCCCAAGGAAATGCCTCCTAACTGGGGAGGGCACCCACACTCCCCACACAGACCATCAACCCAGCCTCACCAGTACTGTGCAAACCAACTTACAGGCTACCACCAAAATTACCAGCATGATTTCACTGACCCCTTCAGTCAGGGCAGTAGAGTTCACAAATGCTCCCACACTGCCTCTGCATCCACAGCTGCCCCTCCCAAGCCAGCTCCATTCTCTGCTCTGCACTGGCTCACACACTGGTGCATGATTTGGTGAGTCAGCTCAGCAAGAGAGGTGAAAAGGCAGTATTTGAGAAGCCTTCCCTGATTACAAGTTAAGCTAATTCATTCAAGAAAATTACATTCATTTCCCAGTTATCTTCAAATACGTCAATTTAGCCTGAGAATGGACTGGATCTGCTGGCACTTAACATTATATTCCCCACTTATTCTATTCATTCTACAGAATCTTAACAAAGAAAACGGCAGTTTAAGCAGTCTGCTGCCCCAGGTTACAGAAGTTTGCTTGTGGATTATTCTCTCTCCCATTTTGAAAGGCACGTAGATTATTAACACATATCACTAAAATACTCCGTCTTTCAACAAAGACATTCTAAACATTTGTGAACAAAAATCATTTACTGCGTATCCACTAACAGTATTCTGCTGAGAAAAATACAACTGATGTGTTTGAGAGCTGAGGAAAAAAATTTGCTTTTCTTGTAATTTCAGAAGACCCAGCAGAACTGGCGTGACAATTAGTGAATATTTAAATACTTGATATTCACTGGAAATAGTCTGACAGCAATGGCCAAATAATTTCAGGCACAAGAAGAAAAGAAAGTCTCAGACTGATGAATAACTGACATTTGACCTGCTGTTCATTTCCTATGCTGGAAAAAAAAGCAATTCATATTGAACTGAAGTTGAAGCTGGCTAAGAAAGCATAAAACACTGTTTTATGTTTCTGCATTGCCTTACTGTCTCATACTCTTTTTACTAAATTGTTTATCTCACTGGTTATAACTGCATTTTGAGGAGAGGTGTAAATACCTAGGACAAGTAATTATCATAGCCCATAAATGTAACAGAAAATAATTCAAACATTTATAAAACTGTGGCTGAAACTTTGAATTTAATAGGTAACAAAGCACTTGTGGACATTTATAACAAAGCACATGTAATGTTTGTTATTAACTATTGAGACTTTCTAGTACTTAGCTTTTCCTGGCAGACAAACTGGCTTGAAGCTGATGGGGAGCCAGTCAATAAAAATAAAAAGTCCACCCAGAACATTATCCTCAAGAACCAGACCCCCAACAGGATTATGAAGTCTTTGTCTCTGAAAAATTTGGGATTGAGGCAGAGAAATTCCCTGCCAAGGTACTACATCCAAATTCCAGTGGAAGATAAACAGTTGTAGATCAAGACCATTTGGGCTTTATTCTTGATTCTCAGGTAATCTAATGCTTTTCTCTTCCAAGAGAAGGGCAAACTGAAACGAAATGTTTACAAGTGATATTTACGAAGGATTACACCTTTACCCTGGTTTCTATTAAGAGACTCCTGTAGCTTAAGAAACACGTCTTAATCTCCCAAAGCAGATGACATTTTCCAACCCTGCATATTTCACAAAGCTTGAATACATTCAAAGGGAAAGGAAGTTGACACAATACAAAAAACAGATGTTTAATAAACTTGAGTAATCTGACAGGCAAGCATGTTTTAGTCGTTCCAAAAGACAGCCACAAAAAGGAAGCAACTATTTTCTTGCAGACACAATAAAAAGGAATTTGGTTTGGTTTTAATTAAAGAGATCAGATCCTAACCAAAAGAAGAATCCTAACCTCCTGTGACATACTTTGATCTCATCTTTGATGCCAAAAAGAAAGAAACAGCTCTCACTTGCTATTTAGCATCAGTAGTATCATTCTAGTCACATCAGCTTCATTCACCTAGAAAGCAAGATATGATCAGTGACAAGCATCATATCAGTCAGGGTTCAACTTGGTCTGAGTCATCAAATCATCCTGGCAGTCTAGCAAGAGACAAGAGAATCAGTCTTCAGCATTTCCTTGAAAGGAACAACACTGACTCTGCATTCAGGAGTAGTTTTAAAACCGATTACTTCGGGCAATGAAACAACTATAAAAGTAAATATAATATAAATGGCATAGACACTAAACATGAAAGGGTTTATTTTCCCAGAAGGATCTGAAGTAGATGCAATCATCAGCTATTTTTACTGTTCTTTAAAAACCGTATTTCATTTTGACTTAAACTGCTTTGAATCTACAGGGGAGATCACATCAAAACAAACATGAAAATCTGTAAGTTTTGTTATGGCTTTATGGACTAAATCATATTTCATTTCAACTAACTTAGGTGAGTAGAAATAAAAAGCAGAGGAAAATCAAGCAGTACAGAACTGTACATCTCCAACCTGTATGGTGTAATACTCAACCTCTGTTTGGTAATGTTGGGTTTTGCAAGTCTTCAGGTTGAAGTGTCAACCTTTCAATATGCCCAAGATCTATCTATATATGATTATCATTATGTGTACACAAGTGGAAAAATGTTCTTCTCCTTCACATTCATCATTTTAGCTAAAGCTGTTATCCTCCTGCCTAGCAAAAAGGAAATTTATCTGCTCATTCTATCACATAGCAATAACTCAGCCACACACTGGCTGAAACAGAATGCTGTATTTTGGACCTCTGCAGTCTCCAGTTAGCATATCTAACTAATTTTTCAGTAAATACAAGTGGAAATTAGAAACAAAAAGCAAGGGAGAAATATATTCCACACTTGCATGCAACATCATGACCAACAGCTGCAAGAGCTGGATGATCACGAACTCTTGACTCATGGCCTGATTTTCAGACACTAATCACCTTCAACTGTAGCAGACACCTAGTTCTTGTCTGAGAATTTGTGACAAAAAAATAAAGGTACAGCAACTCCGTCATAAAATGCTGAATAACTTAAAAGAGGGAGGGATGTTCTACATAATTTGTCTTCTCATGGCTGAAGAGCCAAAAATGTGCTTAAAAAGATAACTGATGAATTTTATACTTTCCTTATATGTTAAAGGCAGGAAATACAAAGTCAAAGACATGTAATCTTTTTTTTTTTAAAAACAGCAGTGCCAACCTTTCCCCCTCCAAGCATGTGTACCCAACCAGCTAACTGGATGGGTGTAAAAGATCCACAATTATCTATTCATGTTTTCACCAGGTTTTTGGAATACAGGAATATTGGAAGATTCTGCAATGAAGTATTGTTTGTTAACAGCATGCAGAATAAAAGATTTTTCTTTTGTATCCCTTCCTTTTACAATACTGCATTTGCAACAACTGATGAAAAGGCCTTCACTGTGGCTTCTGTTTTTTAAGTCTCCCATACATACAACTCTCCACATACTTTGTGGGGTTTTTCCTATTAAAAAAATGTAATGCGTGGGCCCATATATAGTCATGTGAATCTCCTTTCTTTCTTTTTTGTTCATTTGGGTTTTTTTTCTTGTGAGAAGTAATACAATGAGCCAAACATGGTATGATTATAGGTCATCAAAGCACTAACACCAAAAGAATTCATTTTCCTTTAGAAACTCAAATGACACTGGAGTTCCTTTTAAACAGCCCAAAGAGCAGCAGCACTGGGGGGTAATGGAAGTAGGTAATATTTACCTCCTGGTTTGTTATATACAGAACAGACATCGAAATCTGATGGATTTGGCACTAACCATAACAACTCATCTGTATACAATGTGAGAAAAGGGATTGCTTAAAAACAAGGATATTGAACCATGCCTCCTGGAATATAATTTAAAAACAAACCAAAACAAAATTCAATAAACAAGAAAAAATAAACGAGCACACAAGAAAAACCCAAAACCATGACAACATTCAAACAAAACAGTAACAAACCCAATAAAAATACCACACAGATAAGGTCTTATAGCTAATGGGGCAGTGGTGCTGAAAGTATTACAAGAGTAGCACAGAGGTAAGACTAGACAGTTGGACAGTCCCAACTAGTTCACTAGCTCCCCCCAAACTGAGCAAGGAGTAGCACTACTATCTGTTTTTACATAGACTTCATGAGCAAATAATAAACTGGCATCATTAAACTTCATACCATCCTACAAGACAAACTACGAGCATCAATAAAACCACCCAAAGTTTGGCTCATTTGCTAACACAGAAAGGTTTGTGTAGCAAAATTCCTGAAATTACAGGAAACACAAATCCTTCTCAGTTTATACTTGTATCATATTTGCAAAGTTATTTTCATAATCATAGCAGCTCAAGTTTTGGAAAGTGTAGTTCAGATCTTCAACCACGCAAAAAGTCTTTAATTCTCCACTGAAAGCAAGCCCACAGATGTGCTTAGGCATCTATGTTTAACATCTTCTGCCCACGGCCACACTTGCTGCTCCTAAAATATTTTGTTGAAATGGTATCACTTTCCTTTTCTGTGTATGCTGCACCAATCTGGTGAAAAACATTAAGCTTATAAATAGGAACATGGGGTTTCCAACATGAATAAACATTTCAATTTAGCTGTATTAAAACTTAGTCAGTTTTGTGAGATGGGACTAAAACAATTAATACCTTTTAGACCAGACTGAAAACAATTTGTATCCCTCCATTTGACTGTGCATAGGTTAAAGACAAAAGGCTTTAAGAATCTGCTGTAAAAAATTTCGTATCTAAGCATCCTGCATATTTGACCACAAGACTCGACTTTCTAACCAACTAGGCTTTCCTTGAGTAGTGATAGTTATGAAATTTAAGTGTCTGAAAACAATCATATTGAAGCAATCTCAACAGAGAGTTGTTTAAATCCCCAGGTCTTCCAGGTGTTTTTGAAGTTAAAAACAAATGAAATGTTGCTATCTTCTAATATTAAAGACCAAAAAACATTGTTTTCTCAAACTCCCAGAAGCAAAGCTAGAGCTATAGGGTGCACTGCATCCACATGTTACTTATATTTTCCTCTAAACAATTTAATGACAGGGACCTAATCTCTGGTTCCTGCTAAGTGTCTGTACATCACTTTCAATTTTCAAAATACAGGAAATAGCATCTACAGATGGGTTAAAAAACTCCCAGAACTTGTCTCTTGAATAATAGGGATATTTATACCACACAAAAGAGTAACAAAATTTTATTAATGTTTGATAATTTAAACTATAACTACACTTTTTAACAGCAGCAATTATCTAAAGACAGCTTTTACCTAAAGATTGTCTGCTATGGATATTTGGCAGGCGTTCTGAAAAGCACAAAAGCATAACAAGTTGCTACATAGATGGGCATTTCACTTGGTGGCAGTTCAGTTCACATATAACCTGCCCATCAGGAGAATTTACCTTCCACTAAAATAAAGCCTGAGACTGAACAAACAGTTGTAGTTGGATCACAAACAGCAGCAGAGAGCAGATCAAAAAGCGTGTGCACGTACACATAGAAAACAGACAAACAAAACCTCATAAACAGGTATCATTTTTTATCATAATTTTCCTAATCAGAATTCCTTCACGTTTAATACAGGGATAACATTTCTCCAGGGAGCTATACGTCTAAGACTTCTGTACCTCACTGGTGATCCTCCATTTTACAGAAGGGAAAGCTGAACCAATGAAGGCATGGGAATTACCATAGCTACAGAAAATGCAAGTAACAAAGGAAGAAATTTGAACTCAGGTTTCTGCTTTCCTATTCACTGAACCCTGAAGACTTGGAAAAATATACATTCCAGTATACCTCCATAACAGCAACAGTATTCAACCACCTTACGTGTAAATTGTGTAAGCATGGCATGTTAAAATCGTTAGTGGCTACTAACAGATAGATTGTGTGAAACCTGATCAGTCTTGGTATCAAAACTAATTCTTACTGATTATACTGATCACAAACACACAAAAAAAGCAGTAGTAACTCTGTCTCCTTGTTTGGCAAGGACAAACCTTAATTTCAATGGGGTACAGAGAAACTTTAGATCTAGAGACTGCTTTTCTTCTTTCTTTGCACTTAACCTGTGTGAAGAGCACTCGGTGCATGTAAGAGGGATACAAATTACTGAAAACTTGATGAGTTGCTATCCTAAGGATTTGCCAGAGGAATAACAAAAAAAATCTATACAGATCTACATTTTACTGGCTAAAGAGCAAAACAGCAGCAAGGAAGTACATCAAGTGTTCAGAAAGAAGAAACCACTGATGTAGTATTTGAAGAAAAAACCCACCAAGGACTTTAGCCTCTCCTGAAGCTGTTCAAAGAGAAATGGAATTAATAACTGCAATCTACAGTTCACTTCCCTGTTAAATGCTATTCTATTGCACCATCATCTATACAAAACAGCCATTTTCTCTGCATGAATTCATTAGCCAAAGAACCACAGCTGCAATAAAAAAGATAACCGGTCTGAGAATATGCATTTTCAGAAATGCCTGAATAATCTTTAGCCACCCCAACCTCCACTTCCTTACCGGAATGTCAAAAGTTTCTTGTGTGTCATCCAGCATTTGAATTTTGATAGAGACAAGTTTTCCTGGAGGTGTCATAGGTGGTTTCTGTCCATGCTCCAAAGTACTGATCCCAGCATTTTCCTGAGCTCCCAAGCGGGATCCTGCTGTTGGTCTCTGCTCTGTTTCACCCATGTTTAGGGAAATGCGTTTCTTATATCTGATGAAAGAATAAAGGCAAAGAAGACCATGTCAGTCATAAAGAAGATGTTCTGGACATAAGCATTATGGTACATATGCTCACAGCTAGTAAACCATATGACCATTAACAAAAAGTAAGAGCCATCACAATTTTTTCTTGATGTCTCAGATGAAGACAAGAAAATCAAGCAAATTTTATACTTTTCAAAATATACCTCCTGAAGGTAAGGCTGATAGGCTACAGTACAGCACAAGGGAAAATTACTCCTTTTCTCCTGGAAAATTAAACAAGACCACATTGGAAATAGAGCACGACAGAACACAGATTTCAATTAATTATGTAAATTGTTATTTATTTATGAATCAGGCTGTTACCAGCCTCAGACAGGATTCCCAGAGAATGTAGGAAGGTGAGAAGAGCAGGTGGGACAACTCAGCACTTGCTGACCATCATTCCCTCTTGGCTACACAAGCACTTTTTCCTTCCAGCCTTCTCTGGCCCTTTGCACCACCTTGGTAAGGGTCTGTGAAGCAGGAAAGCCAAGGGGTACAAGATTACACCAACTGGACAAACAAATATTTTGTTTACTTCGGGAAGCAGAGCTGCTCTAGACCTGGGACGTGGCCTGATCCCACTCATGAGCCAAGGACTGCGAGGACACGCTACTGGGAAGGCCAGAAAAAACCGACAACACTGATTGGGAAATTCTTCATTATTTGGCACAACTTTGAACCGTCTTTTTTAATACAACCACCTTAAGTTTTACTTGTTGAATGCTACACATCACAGTAGGATTTTATTTCACTTTTCCTGCCCTGGTTTTTGACACGCTAGCTGAGTTTCTGATGAAATCCACTTTTACTGTCCATTTATCTTTCTTGGTAAATGCATTTTCATTCTGCCTTTTATACGGTGATCAATGACCAAAACATGTAGCACACAGATGGGCACAAATGGAAATGTAACTTTCCAGCTGAACAGAGGCACAAGAAGAGTACTGCCAATCACTGCCTGGCTTCAACTCTGAGGTTACAATTATGGAGAAGTCTATGTGGGAAAAAAAGGAAGCACAAGACAGCCTATGTATGAATGAATGAATGCATCACCATTTCTACAGGATACTGTAAAGAACAGTGACAGGTAATAAGATACCAGTTCCCACCACAAGGATAGAATAAAAACAGCCCTGTCTTTGGCAGAATAAAGTATTTACTACACGTTACTCTTCCATGTCCTGCTTAATCTGTTCCCATAGATTTTTTACGCAGCAAATACCCAAGCGTAAAAAATTTTAAAACAGCACTTGGATTAAAAGAAATGTTAGCTGAGAAGGAAGGGAATTAAAAATTATGGATCCCACACTTCTAAATATCAATTCAATGGGCACAAGTGATGGAGAAGAAAAAAACGAAAGCAAGATTTTGCAACGATTTGGCACTAACCTGCCCATCAAGCCTGGAAAGATACCAGTGAAACCTACCCAAGTCCATGTGCACCACTACCAGAGAGGCAAATTTTTTCCTCAATTATCATTGCAATCTAAAAATCTATCAAAAATGAATTATACTTATCTTATTCTTTAAAATTAATTAAATTTAACCTTTTTATAAGACAAGCAGTGCCAACAAGAAAGCTGCCGTTGGAAGCAGGAATTCCAGAAAAAAAGACACCAAGCTCTACATAGAAAGACTCCAGGCCCCTTTACAAATAAATCCGATTTTCCTGTGTGTCGAGTACACAGGATCATCTAAAAAAGTAGCACAGGCACCCATTCTAGAAGTGCACAAAGATTCTGGTCCATGTTCATATTAATTCCAAAGCTGTTTTAAGAGCTCTTCTAAAGTCACCACAGACAGCATCAAGAGGGCAGAAAGGACCTCTACAACTGCTATGTTACCACAGAAGTTGTTGGCTATGTCCTTTCAATTAAATCATAAACATAGGAATCAATCCAGTCAGTTCAAGTAATATCATTAAATAATCAATGCAAGGAAATATTACAGACATGGAACCCTTCAATAAATGTTCCTCTGACTAGATGATCTAGTGGCCAACACACATATAATCAGACAGGCCAATAAACCTAATGAAACACATACAACCCATCCAAATTCAGGAGCCAAAAAAATCATGGAGGAAAGGTACAAGCAAATCCACTTTATATATACAGCTGAGATATTTTTTATCCTTATTAACAGTTAGTAATATAGAAATTCTTGTTTTACAGATACATATATACAGGCACACATTCCTCTGGAAGCAAAGATCTAAGAACTATTGGCTACCCCAATCACAAGCATCTGCTACTTAGAAAATTAAAAGCAGACCTTTCATTTTTTAACCTATACATCTAATGACCAGCATGCTGCACTGGAGTTATTTAAGGTTTTTTTCTGAATGACACTAGTCTCGCTATGCTGCTGTTACAACATCATCATAATATTTTTACAATACCTTTATTTAAGAGGCCTTAAAAATTACCCTCTCTAAAATAACACAGCACATCAATCAAGTTGCATACCTTGCTCTATATCACCTTGATCTAGGAGACAGTGAACTAAGGTCACAGAAAGCAACTGAAGAGTATTAAGCAAATATTGAGCAAATCTGAGGGGATTAGGATGCCTAATGTCTGTCATGATGAAGAGATGGATCAGGTCTGGACAAATGATAGAGAAATTCAAAGACACTCTAGTAGAAGACGACAGTAAATTGGGAAAGGTATTAATGAAGAAGAAACAGCAGTAGCCACCAGATTTTAACATACGCAGCTCTAAGCAAAACATAGGTGGAGGCAGACAACCAGTACAGAAGCAAACAGAAAAGGACTCATCTGAACTCTGAAAATTAAGGGTTTCTGCCCGCTCCTGACAGCTGTTGAAACCCAGGGCCAAAATCAAGTCTATGGTTTCTGCTGCAGGATCACTGGATGTCAGTGCTCTTCTCAGAAGCGCTGTAGCATCTGCAAGATGGAGAGAGTCCTCTGCAGAGAACGAATCTGCATCCTAACCTGCGTGAGGGCAGAAGTTACTGAGACAGCAGAGCTGCCCATGGGGGAGGTCTTGCCCCCTTCTGCTCCTTCCCAGCTCCCACCCATACAGTCCTGCCTGTTGCCATGCTGACTCTCACCCTCCTCAGACTGAGCCACTGCACCTCTCTAACTCAAAAGAAAACAATTCAGTGCTCTGTTCTTGGCTGGGTTAGCAAATTAAAACAGCTCTCGGCAGGCTGGAAAACCCAAAGCCAGGGTGAGCTAAGCCCAGCCAGCTGCTGTCAGGCCACTGGGCTGACTCAAGCTTTCTCTACTTACAGCACCTGGAAGGCACAAAAAACCCCTACAACTGCCATTAGATAGATTAGGAGATGTTGTTTACTTCTAAAAACACATTAATAACCATTATATACAGACACTTAATGCTTAGACTGAAAATTTAAGGTCTGTATATACTTAGGCAGTAGCTGGACAAAGGCCACAATGTGGTACAGCATAAAGCCACTTCAGTTCTCCGTGTTCAAAGCAGGCACATTTTATAGCATCGGAAAGGTTCTGGCCAATTAAAATTTCCACATATTTTTCTGCGGCAGGATGAAAAAAGTAGCAAACTTACTTAGTCTAAAGGGAGCTGCAAGTATAAACAGCACTTTTTGGGGCTGGGGCAGGGAAGACAGAAGCAGAAATAAAGGGCTACAAAAATTATTAAATACTAAGGAGAATAGAAGCAATAAGCCACTGATTGAAATGAGAGCAGACCTCATGTTGGAATAGATGCCACTCTGATCTCTCAACTACTCTGCTCTTTGGGTTAAACCAGGATTCAGAATTTGATGCAAGAGGCTCCCGAAGCCTGAAGACTCCTGTTATGCGGGAGAATGGTACCACATATCTAGGTCCTTTCCACTTCTTTTGCTTTCCCTTAGGACACATTTCCATAGCATGAAACAGAAGGAAGCACAGTGCTCAGTACACTCCTCTTAAAGGTGGGGAAGCCTGGGGCACAGTGGGATGATGTGAGTACAGCCCTACCAAAAGCACATAGAAGACTTGTACTCCTTCCATAAGAGAAAATTCTACACATGCAGCATGAATTGTCAGTGGTGCCGCCTTTTCATTATTACATCAGAATTACCATAACAGTGAAATTAAGTATCTTGAACCCCATATGAAAAAATAATAATTAAATTCCCTAACAAGGCAACAGGGCCAAGAAGACTGAAACTAAAATTCAGCCTGAAATTATGGAAAGCAGACAGAAGGCCAATAGAGTTCAGGTTGTTATACTGTGAAACATTATCTGATTAATTTCTGCAAGTGCCTGGCAGAACTGTATAAAGCAAATATGATGATTAAAAAAATTTAACTTATTCATGTAAATCACAGAATCATGAAATATCCTGTCTTGGAAGGGACCTAAAAGGATCAGTGAAGTCCAACTTACAATTTCTTTGATAAAACGCAGTATTTTTGTGGAAGCAAAGAAAGGAGAGAAGTTCTTAATAGAAAAATAGCTCAAGCTTGAAGGGCAGTAGTACAGACACAGGTGCTGGGTGTCTGTTTCTCTGCTTGTACTCAGCAGACTGAGTCAGACTCTAAAGAAACCTTGCAACTGAAGGGATTTGTGGTCAGTTTCTTGTCTGCGCTTTCTGCTCACATCCACAATACTCAGACAGAAAAGGAAGCCAATAAAAATTCAGTTTTTCTGTCTAATTAGGCTGTCTTCTAGCTCAAAAAAAAGTTAACTTTGTAAGCAATGGCTGCTTCATGAAGTCAGAAGTAGGGAAGCTCAAGGTAAGGTACGCTCAAGAAGAACAGCAAGAAGATGGGTCATGTCTAGTCCCCTGTACAGTCAGTGGCAGAGAGGATGGAGGGTGAGGTCCTGAACCAGGTTGAATTTCCAAACACAGATTTCTTTTTTCTAAAGGCTGAAAATTAACCTTGAAAAACCTGCCTGATCAAGAAAACACCATGGCTGTCTAACAAAAATTAGACAGAGACTTGCAAAAGCAAGACTCATAATCGGATTCTTCATCATTCTGAAGACTTCCTAAAATTTGCAACGATAAGAAATACCCTCAACTATGCAAGTCTGTCCCTAAAAGAATAAAATTCAACATCTGTACTGAAAAAGAAGAGAGCCCACAAAGTTGCCTATCTTAGTCAGACTCTGAAAACCTCTAAACAACACTGTCTTATCCCCTGACCCAGTTTCTGTGGGATGGTTATGCAGATGGACAGACTTAATGCTCAGGTTTGTAAAGCAATAGAGTACACTTAGTTGTTTTGACACCAAACTAGCTAGAGCCTGAAACTGACGTCAAATTTAGGGATCTGAGCAGTAAAACAAAGCTTTAAAAACTCAAACTATTCAGTATGCCAATAATGTAGTCTGAAGTCCAGAAAAATGAGCATTTATGACTGTACAGGGTAAAAACCACCTCTTGCAAGCCCACCAGTACAGCATTCAGACTGCCCACTTTTGTTTCCGACTTGACGGCCATTCAGCTTCCAACTGGAACTCATTTATCTCCATTGCATTCAGGTCCTAAAACTGTCTGCAATTCTGTGGCACTAGCAGCTGTCCCAGATTCCAATTCTTCTGCCAGATGTCAGCAAAGAACGGTCCCATCCTGCACAAATCTGATGTCTGCTATCTTTTTTCCTCAGCCACACACCTGTCAGTAGATCTATCAACAAGTGCAGCAATAGATAAATCTATGCTTTTCCAATTGCCTCTGTGAAAAACCTCATCCCTTAAGTACAAATACAGATTGCTCTGTGAATTAAGCCAATCTGGTCTACAAATACTTTTATTTCAACCCACAACATTACAATTACTTTTGATGGCCATCAGTGATATTGAACAAGTCAGCAGACATATTGATTCACTATCTGCTATATTTCTGGACAACACTGCATTAGAAAATGATTGCAGGCAAGAAAAAAGAAACATTTCTTCTTCCTTGCATCTCACACAAGCAAGCAAAGCCATTGTACGTACATAAGTGAGCAATTCAGTAAGAAAAACTTCTTACACTCACCCTCTCAAAGGAACGCCTCAGAAACCTCTTCATACAAGTCAGTCTTTGGACTGATTGTGACTGTTTCCCAGCCTCTGGAGATTTGCCTTCACTTTGTTCTTCACCACCCCTATCTGGCACCCTTGTACCATGATCAACATCACTTACTTGAATCAGGAATGCCAACATCATATTCAAACCAACACGGCCTATTTTGAACTTTTTAATTCCAGTTTTACATCAGCCAACTTGAAGGCACTGTACAAACAGGTAATTCTGGCTATT
The DNA here is from genome assembly GCA_020086605.1 of Lanius collurio. Taxonomy (NCBI): domain Eukaryota; kingdom Metazoa; phylum Chordata; class Aves; order Passeriformes; family Laniidae; genus Lanius; species Lanius collurio. The sequence goes on along the minus strand of JACBWW010000007.1, from coordinate 3,330,820 downwards.
CCTGAAAGGAAAATAGTGTTTCATCTGCTAAGCCAAGGGGATGATTAGCTCCAATTGCTCCATTAGTGTCTCTCACCCAACAACTATGTTTTTGCTTCACATCCAAAGGCACAGTCTGAGCAAAACAGGGATCTCATGGAGCCATGAATATTTTATTAGACCAGAGGGAGGTATTTCCACACTAATGCTTCATTTGCTATTAGACAAGTTAAAATTTGAATTAAATATTGCTTTGCACCTAGTGCACCATTTAACTACCATGTATGTATTTATAACATACTTATACATGAAATTCAACATTGTTTTCCATTAAAAATACCTCACTGACACTTTCCCAATTGGACAAGACCACACCTTTTCTACAAAATTTCTGCTTTATCTTGGGCCAGAGGGAGGATACTTCTTCCTCATTTGGAAACTCCCAAACTGCTTTCTGAGAGCTTTTTCAACCCATTGACAAAAATTATGCTTAGGAAGAAGCTGCAAGCTACATATCACATACTTACATACTCCATTTTACTGACACCCTTTCCCATTTTGCATAACCTGCCAATTCTATCACTGAAACGTACAAAAAAGTAAAATTAAACACACTCACACCAGTAAGAAAATGTGATTTGAAAAAAAATAAAAAAAAAATGGGGAAAAATATTAAGAGTAAAGAGTGCATGAAATACATGCTGAAATCTGCCAGCTAATCCGTCAGTGATGATAAAACGTGTTGTAGAACTGCAGAAGTACGTGTTACCATTTTATGAAGACCTAAAGCATTTTAAAGTTGAGATACAAAAGCATCATCATGTGGACAAAAAACTATTTCACATTATGAACAGAAAGACTGCAGAAGCTTTATTGCCCCATGGTAAATGCTAGGAACATATAACAAGAGTTTAAGAAAACCTCTACTTCTTGTGTTTCCAACTAGCACAGTTCCCTGATTAACTGGGGCATCACCTGAGCCCAGAGTTTGTCACTTGAAAACACAAGCTAAGTGGGTAAGAACTTAAAGCAGTTTGGTGGTTCGACAGTGGTACAAATCAATCCTAAAGCCATTAAAAGCATTTTCCAAAACCCTTTCATGCCATCACTCTGCATAAATAAAGCTGTTGCACCAGCTGGAGTGCTCTGGGCTCATTCACCCATACAACACCTCATGTGAAAGCCAAGCTGAATGTGCTTATAGTAGAACAAAGTAATCTGATTTACTTCCAGATTTAACAGAATTCTGAAAGGGATCCAGCAACTCATACCCAGCTTCAAGCATAACGTAGACATTTTCCATGAAATAAAAACATGTCAAAAGAATAAGTAACACACTACATTAATACTACTGTTCAGCAGTTGGGGGAAAATCTGATACAGTCTTGGTTTTGAGAAATAAAACAGCTCAGGGGAAATGCTATTTCTCTGAACCAAGTATGAGTATACAGTAGAGGTATTCACACTGCCTAAATGCAAGCCAGATCCTCCAGAGAACTGCTGAGCACCAGAGACTAATTCAGGCATTTAGTAGCGCTTCAGAGGAGCTTCTCCCTGCCCTGAGCTCACAGACCACTACCAGAGGGCCAAAAGGCCATGGTCAGTGTGCCTGGCCCCACTCTCTCGTGCTGAGAGCCATTGGGTACCCCCACAACTGTGCTGGTGTGCTGCATGAGCAGGGAGCAGAAGCCCAGGAGCTGCAGCACGCACGCTGTGCTCTCTCAAGGCGTAGGTACCCCTATGGCCCAGTGGCTCCAAACCACAGAGGACGATGACATCAGTGTTCAGCATCGGGCAGCCACAGATGATGCCTATCCAAACATGTTAGACTGAGGCCATAATGGCCTTCACTAGTTTCCTTTATGTCCAAAGCCTGTGATCAGGCTCCCACAAAATTATTACATAGCTTGTGCACCAGAAAAAACATATTTATGGCCACAGTTCTACGCTCAGTATATAACTCACTATAAAACCAGAAAGCATTCCTGATGTTTTTAAATATTTAAATGTCTGTTCCCAAAAGAGACTTTTTATAAGTTTGTAAAACTGCTTGTTATAATTGGATATACAATGATTGTTTTGTTTGGGTTTTTTTAATTAAGTCTTTTTATATAAGCCTTTTTAATTCTTGACCAAGGAAATACCACACTTAATAATGACACAGTACCAGCAAGAAATATTTGTACCATGAAGAAAAAACTGCTGTATGTACTGTCATTTAGAAAACAACTTAATATATTCATTTCCATCCTGCTGGAGATAAAATGGGTCATGATGTGTGATTGTATAACATTCAGTTTCAAATACCCTAGAGCATTTTAAAATTATGCCATTATTTTTCCTTCAAAAATTCTTTTAAAAATTACTGCAAAACTTTCAAACTTCATTAGGTTCCTTATCCATTTCTCTTTGTGCAAATACTCCCATCAGTGAAAGACTCTATCTGTGCTGAGCATCACAGTCCAGACACTGTCCTATGATAGCTCTCCTATCTTTCAAGATACAGTAGTTTCGTGTCTTTAGATAACTGATACATTTGTTCTGTGAACAGCTATCAGAGATACTGTGAGAGATATATGGATATACTGCTGCTACAGGTACATCCTCATTTTAAGTTTGGCTAAAATATAAGTATCGTATATGCTGCATGAAGACAGACAAAGGTGGGTTTTCACAGAAGACAGGTGTAGGTGCGTAAGGTGCTGCTGTGTCTGCAGAGCAAATGTCTTTTCCCACTTAACCAACTTCACAATGAAAACTGACACATCAGTTCGAAGCACAGCACTGTTACAGCAAGCTTTAGAAGCTGCACCTAGAGAAGGGTTTTCCTGTTCAACCACACCATTGTCTCTTTATCAACAAACCTGTTTCAGCAGAGATTACATCCCTGTGGTTTCTTGTTACATCTCAAAACTAATTACTCACCTGCTTGGAGGTGTGAAAAACATTATCTGTGGAATCTGTACTTTTTACTACTGAAGGAGACAGTGGAAAGCACCAGTTCTCTTGTTCTGTTGTCTTCCTTGCAGCATTGGCAAGGAGAGAAAGCAGAAATACTGCCAAGGTGGCCCACCAGTCTGCACTGACCTCCTCGAAATGTCATTGGAAGCAACACTCCAAAACAGCCTTTACAATCCAAGCAAGACAGAGAGGTGTAGGACTCTTTTTTTAAAATTCAGACATTAGGAGGCAGAAGCTGACAGTGAACAATCAAGTAGAAAGAGGGACATAATAAATAATACATTTCAAATAATCCAACGTGAATGCTGCCTGGAAGATTTTAACAGGTCTTCTCACTCAATACAAGGCTCCCAGTAAAGCAGCAGAGCAGAGGACACTGCTGTGCTGGGCAAAGCAGGCACGCTGGGTATTAGATTGCTCTTCCTTCCCTTTGAGAACATCCTATACTCCTCATATTCCTTTCTTGGCTCCTGAGTCTCAAGTAACTTTAGATTATGCTGAACGTGGAAATCAGTTTTTATACCCATATCCGATGGTAGCACACAGCACACCACAGCAGGCAGAGACCTTTCAAGAGTCAATAACCAGGATCTCCCAGGAGCCTCTCCTTGCTGAGCCTGCTCAAACACCGCACACTTTCCCAGTGGCAACACGGTGACTGCCCACAGAGCAGGCGACCACGTGCCAGCCTGGGAGCAGAGGAGCCCAAAACTCCTTTTATTTCCACGGCTGCCCAGCTGGAGCAGGTCCAGGCTCTGGCGTGGGCCCAGGCCCTGCAGCAGAGGGAACCCATCTTTCCTGTGCTGGCCATGGCTGGGCTGCCAGCACCCAGGCAGCAAGGAAGTGAAAGGAGTGCATCTGGAGTGCAGCAGGGACAAATGCCAGACCTGAGGGAGACGAAGGAGCAGACTGGGACAAGGGCCCAAAACAGGAGGGAGAGCAAGCAAAACAGGCAGGGAAAGGAGCCAGGGATCTCTAGGCAGCGCACAAAACAGGGCAGGAAAAAGGAAGAAGTTGACTATATTCAAAAACAGAATTGGACAAGGATGGGGAAGTTGCACTGGGACAGGTAAGATGTCTGGTGTCTGACAATGACTGCAAGGGAGGTGAAAGTGCAGGTGAAAGATAAGAGTAAAAGGAGCAAAAACTGAAGAGCTGTCCCAAAAAATGCAAAAGGATTGTCAGGAAGGGGAAGACAAATGAGAGAAGGGGGAAAAGTATGTCACATCTGATAGAAAATAGCTTATTTCCTTGTGCATGAACAATGACATCAGGTTTTATTCCTGACATTCATCATGATTGATTCCAAGCCTGTCAGAGGTCAAGAAGCATTTGGACAACATCCTCAGGAGGCACATGGTGTGATTCTTGGGTCTGTCCTGTGCAGGGCCACAAGTTGGACTCAGTGACCCCTGTGGGTCCCTTCCAACTCAGGATATGCTATGATTCTACGATTTCCTTCCAGAGGTGGGACCAAAGTCAACAGCCCTATCCTGCATGTACGCAACAACTCAGAGGTCTCCCCCTTTCAGGGTGTGAGCAGCACGGTGGAGCACAACTGTCTACTGACACTGCTGCTCCCATCTCTCACCCCAGTGCCAGAAATTCCCACTAAAGGGTGTAAACCTTACAGCTGCTATGGCAGCTTTCATTTTCAAACAGAATAGATTCTCATTTTCTTCTTTAAATAAAGGAAAACTGCACAACTTACAGGAAGAGATGAGAATCAGGAATTGTTTGCATTTAAGCATGTCATCAAACTACAAGTTACCCTTTCCTGTTCTTGCACACCATAAGCAATTTCCCTCCCTGATTCTGTCAAAGACCACTCTGGCTGTTTCACTGCACAAGGGAGCACAGTCAGTTACTCAGGCAGCCAGGCACTCAGGATTTCTTTTTCCCACCCTGATCTATCCTTAAGGATTACTAACTACTTGAACTCTACCAGTAAGACAGAGTTAACAATTATCTTTCTGTGCTTTCTGTAGAGGAGGCTGATTTACTCTCTCAAAAATTACTTATTCCAATTTCATGATTGAGGAGAAGACATCACAGTATCCTTAATTCCTATACGGGGAGTTACAGACAGAAAACCCAGGTGCCCAAGACATGTAAATACTGGCTCCACTAGGAGTTTGGAGTCTAAATCCATTTATTGATCTAGGTCAAACAGAATGAAAATCCACTGATTCTGCATGCCCAAAGTGAGACTTTTAGGTCCAAATCATGCTTCAAGTACTTCACAGCCCATAGCTTGCTTCAGACACAATTGCAGGCTACAACCAGGAACATTGAGGCCTTCTGAAAATCAGCTCTTGGATCCACCCATTTCCTGGGTGTTTAAATCACTTCTAACAAAGCAGGGAATTCTGTTGAGAACTGAGTCCAGTTCCTTAAAAGCAGGAGGCCATCACCGTCTTGAGCCACCCTTCCCTTTCAACATCTGCAAAAGGCAAGGAATAAGAGCTTTCTCAGACAGCGTAATAGACAACAGTGCCCTGCAGTAGGAGAACTAGCACCACACCCAACAAATAATATAAAGATTGTTACATGGGGAAAATGCAACTAAATCATTACACTTGTGTCATATGTCACAAAAAGGGAGAACTGCATCTTTACATTATGAACTTCTGCTTTGCAACATTAATTACATTCTTTAAACAGCATCTGATCTGTAATGATATTCCAAGTATTAAGATGTGTTCATTCTTATGTGAACTTTTAAGAAAGCAAATCACATGACTGGCATTACCTTGAGAGTCCAGAAAACAGTATCCTTAATTTTCATAACTCCTGAATATGAATATTTCACATCCTACAAGGTCTAAAAGTGAAGCATCTGCCTTCACATTACACCTCATTATCCAGACAAAACAAATGGTATAGGATCTTCTGCTTTTGGCATTGCTTTCACCTCACCCCCAACTTCTCTACTCCTGTAGATGCACCAGCAGCCTGAAAGCTCCTCCAAATACACCCTCTGTCTCTGATTCCAGCCATCCACCACTCCCAGTCACACACAGACACACACACACCCCAGTCTCTTAATCTTTCAACAGAGGGGGTAAGCTCTCATACAAAGCTCAGCACAATTCAGGAGTGTGCAGACACAGAAGCTTTCCCATGGGGAACACACTGGTGCCCAGTGGGCAGAGCAAGGAAGCGGCTGGAAGTGTTGGAGGGAACAAAAATGGATGTAAAATGACACAAGTATTGGATAGATGGGAGGGGAAGGAGAAGATCCTCTACTGTACATTGATATAATATTATGCAGGTTGCTGTATTTTATGTAAATTCATGCATAGAATATTTTCAGGGGTATAAATCACTACAGCAGAAAGGCAGTCCACTTAAAGAATATGTAAACATACGTCAGGTATGGAAAACTTTCCCTTCTAGCATCAGATAGGATTATATTTTCATAGGGTCACTAACACGGCCTGGCTCTGCAATCTGGGCTGGCCTGCATGAAGCAGCCTGCATTTCTCCCCAAGGAACACGACTGAACACAGATGGTAGCCATGCTCCCATCCTTGGAGGAACTCCTTCAGCTTGAGTTTGGAATGGGACATTGAAAAAAAAATCACTGGCTATGAAAAAAATGCATTGCTAACCCTTAAAACCAGGAACCCCTATATTTTATGAAAATCCCAGTGTGCATCCCCCAAAAGGATGGCAAGCTCACCTCTACTCCAAGTGGAAGAGACGTTCTTCAGAACAAAGTAACAGCCAACCTGACCCACCTGTGCCCCAGACCCTGTGCCTTGCACTGGTGAGGAGGAAGTCAAGGCAGGTTCCTGCCCTACTCTGGAAGGCTGAAAAGGCACATTTCCCTCATCTGTACTTGGAGGCTGCTCTTCTTCTGCTCTCCAGCTGCCAAAGCAGGCATATAAATACTGCAGAGTATCTCAGGGAGGAGCAGGGAAACATAGGCACACGTTGCAGCTACCAAATGCAAAGCAGCACAGCATACAAGCAACAGAAAATAATTCAAAAAGTTTAATCTGTTCTGGATACCAGTCCTACCTTAAGCAGCCCTATCTATCTGGTACCACCTTCTTCCTAAATATACAAATTTTGTCCAACATGGTATATAGAAAAAGAAGACATAACCCTGATGAATTCAGAAACATAGGAAAGTCTGAAGGTATTTACAACTGGTAAATAAACCAAGAAGAGAAGGAATTAGCAATACACTGCATCCCATTCACTGACGTATTTGCACCCTGACATCACATCAACCCCTCTCCATTCAGTCCCTACTGAGGAAGGTCAGGGCACCCTGGCCACAAAAGCAGCAGAAGGAAGAAAGAAAAGCCCCAGTACCAGCAGTAACACAAACAAACAAATAAACTTACTGCAGTTTCTCTTGGGCAGTCAGAGAAAAATGGTGATGAGAAATGGGTGAGCAGAACCGACACCTTGTTCACCAAACAACCTACTAAGAGACCACACGGGATTTTTCCCCTTTGCAATTCAACCCAGAACACTTTCCCTTTGCTCCAAAACCTCACACTAAAAGATATGAGTTGATAAGGCTGCTATGAGGCTATTTACTTGCTTTCCAGTATAAATAGGCACGCTGTGAGCCTCAGGAGTTGAACACTGAGTACAGTATCTTCCCCCATTAGCTTTTGGCCCAGGAATTTAACAGGAAGCAATGCAGGAAATCCAAGGCATCAGTGTGATTCCAACCCATGCCCTTCCTGTCTGGGGTGAGAGATCTGAAAGCATCTAGGACTCCCGCATACAGAAGCAGTCAACACCTATGTTGAAGGCAGGGGGGGGAGAAATTCAGCTGCCCAGCCCGAAGCTAAACATAGTTTAGCCAGTACACATCAGAGGAGACCGTATTAATTGCCAAGCTGTGTTCCACCCTGTGTTTCTGACGTCCAAAGGCAAACAACCCCGCAATCCGGAGGTAGTAAAGCCATGCCCAAGCTCTAGGCACGCCAGCCAAGGCTGTGTAGCTCTAATGCTGTCTCAGCAAGGACACCAAGAATGGGGAAGCAGAGGTCACCCAGTTTGCCTCCCCTAGCTCCTCGCAGCTGCAGCCCAGGCACCACTGTACACAAAGCAGTATTTCAAAACTTGTCTTGCTAGTTACATCCATGATCCTTAACCTGTCTGCAACATCCTAGCTGTGGGGGTTGCAGGAGACACAGTAAAGCTGCCAGCTGGACTCTGGAAGAGGATGCTGTTCAGGCAGCAGTGCAGGCTGCTCAGGGCACATCATCGTGTACTCTCTACATTCCCCCTGCTCAGCACAAGGCAATGTCAAGGTTATAATTATCCAAGGTATCCCCAGGATGGTCCCTCACACATCTTGGACTATTGCACCAGTTTGTAATGAGCTGCAGTCTACCAGAGTGGCACTACTGAAGTGTAGGAGACAGGAGCAGAAGGCAATAGCCTTGGCACACTACCAGGGAAGTCACTCCCCAATGTATTAGACACTGCAATGAACTTTCCTCTTTAAAACAAAACATCAAACAAATCTGCCTGACCTGTCAGTCAGTAAATCCACAACAACAAAAATATACAAAAAAGGAAATTCCAATTAGAGCTGGGGGAGGCAGGGAAGGGAAGAGAATATTCTTTCCTGAATCTATTTTTAGGCTACGTAAGGCTGTCTGAAACCATGGCAATGAACCTGCTATAAAATCCCCTTGCCAGCTCGATGTTTTGTTTCCTTACAGACAAAGACAAATGAGTACATACTATGGATTAAATGGTCTAAAACAGAAATGAATAAACTATCAGGCTACTGGAAATGCATTTGTATGTTATGAACATTACTGGTTAAGAGAGGCAGGAGCAGTTGATCACAGGGACCAACCCACTGAACCACCCCATGTCTCATAAGCAACTCTTTATAGCCTCAAGAAACAGCGCTGAGGTGGGATCAGCCTCCAGACTGCATTGCTTCACCTCCACCACCCTTGGCTTCTGGGTGTATTTTGACATCATCAAGCACACCCTCAGTGCCCAGATCCATTCTTCAGGCTAGGCCCTCATGATCCAGTTGTGGAGGTCCATGTCCTCATCCCACCATTACCTTTCTTCCACCCCATCAGCACTCCAGTGCTGGGGTAAGGCTCAAAGGAATAGGTGATCTGACAGCACCACTGAGACAGCAGGTACCCAGCACATGAGGGCTGCAATTGCTTACCCAATTATTTTGGCTAACTGTACACACAATTTGTAAGAACTCTGTAAGGGGTTTGCAAGCCTTCCTACTCCAAGGTAGAAGTTTCACAAAAGAGTAGTGGACTGGTGCTTACTGCAGCACAAACATTATTGCATGAAATGAACAAAGAAACTGAGTCTGATCAAGTTTTGATCCCTGCTATTCAAATATACTCAACACAACTGCCATCAAAGAAAGGAAGTATGTCAGGGTCCACACTCCTGATAAGATGATGGAGAACACCCCTCTCTCTTCCACTCAGGATTGCAAGTAAAGAGTTTGGTTTGTATTCTTATTGGTTTAAAAGAGGAGAATAACACCTTCACAGTTATCCTACCCTACAACTTAAACATGGGGTTATCTCCCATGCTGTTCAGTGTTGCGCGAAAATGGGGGCAACCACCTGGTAAATATGTGCCTCAAAATATTTGATTCCAATGTGTGTAATTTTTCTAGTGCTTCTTAATAAAAACAAGGAACAAAAAGAAAACAAGCAGATAGTTTAAATTTTTTTAAATGTATACTCCCTTGGCTTTGTAAAAAACAACAAAACAAGAAAGCTGGAAGAAACAATACTTTGCTCTTTTTCCATTTAAATGAGAGTAAAAAAATCTACCCACAGCTGAAAATCTAGAGTTTTCAACAATTTAAAAGAAATATTTCAGTGCTAATAAATTCCATTTACAAATTTACATCTGCTGCCAAAACACCTCATTCTATATTCTTATGTGGTTGGTTTTTAATCCACGGCCATGCACAGCAGTTTGGCTGCCAATCTGTGCTGCTTTGGAGGACTGAAACATCCTACAAAGCTCAGTGTTGCCTTCACAACATCTTTGCTTGGTGTGTGGGGGAGGAAGACAGAAAACATACCTATCTCAAGACAGTTAATTAGGTACCCAGTTCTTTAAAGACTGACATCCCAATTATATTTTGATTCTACATGCTATCAAATTTTCTGCATGTATCCGAAAGAAGGGGGGAGGAACATGTTTAAGTCAGTAAAACTGTTACTCAGCAACATTAAAAGAAAAAAAACCCACTCAAACACATAAAGGTAAGAATGCTGAAAACACTAGAAAATGCAAGATTTCTTCTCTGCACAGACCACAGAGGACAGGTAGTCTCTCCTGCTCAGCGCTGTTACAGCACACACATCACCCAGGCAGTATCAGCTTCCAGCATTGCTAAGCAACACCACACCACATTACCTCAATTGATTCGAGGGAGGGAAGTTGATTCAGGAGCCACTGAAAAAGGCAGAATCTAGATAAAAACTGTTGCACAAACCTCACACACACAGAAGCCAGGATCCTGCATTCAGAGCAAAAAGCAATTAAGGAAAACCATGGGGACACACAAACTGAAAAACAACAAAAAATAACCACGTAAATAAAGACAGAAGAAAGGGGGAAATGAAGGAGGTAAAAGAGAAAGAGAAGAGCACCGCTGTCTCACTTCAAGTATACAAAGGCTAGAACAATGAATTATCTCTTTCTTTACAGGGAATAAAAAGCAGTAAAACAGCCAGAAAGCCATTAGAGGCATAGAAGGGTAAGTCTGATCCTCATCAAAAAGAGAGCTAGCACATGACTGAGGATCTTTCTTACAAATACTGAAGATGAAATGGCAGGAATTAATATGAAACACTGAATTGTGAACCGCTTCAAAATCAAAACACACATTAACCCTCCTGAACAATAAACACCTTACCCTTAATTCTGATCCTAACTTCTATTCATATCTTAAATATTTGAAGAGTTGTATTTAAATCCTGTTATGAATACAATCCAAAACAGAACAGTACACATTAGTATACTAAATAAATCCATTATCAATGCAAAAATTTGAAAATGCCCATTTGTCTAAGCTTTTTTATTGAAACAGATTTGTTCTGAGTGATAAGAACTGTAAACAATTACATTTAACTACACTGTCCATGCAAATAATTCATGCAATAAATGCCAATTCATATCTATATATATTATTTATTATTGCTATGGCTTCTGGGCCTGCTTAAGCCAACATGAACTAGGACTGAGGCAGAAAGAGGTGTTCCCCCATGGCTGTATATTGCTGCCTTCCAGCAACCTCCTCCCTTCCAGCTCCTGTTTCTCACATGGGAAGCACTCAGAGCACAGAAGGAAAGTCTGCTCGCCTACTGAGAAGGGCCAAGGGACAATGGAGACAAACTGGCCATCACTCTCCCAAGACTCAGGAAAATGCAAGGTGTGCATGGGAGCGAGAAGATGGTACAGGCACATGACTGTCAAAACCACAGCACCATTAGATCAGACTTCAGGACCAACAGCAGGCTACCAGATTTAGATGCTACTTACCCAGAAATTTTATAGGCACTTTAACATACCACCACAGAACTATTAGCCATGCTGCCCAGCTTTCCTCTAAAACAAACTTAAAAAAAACAAGATATAAAAAGCTGAGGATGTGCTGCCAATTTCAATAAAAGGACTGCAGGGAACAACAGGCTGGTAGCTACAGGCTCACTTCTACACTGAGAAAGTTGATAGAAATTGTAGAACAGATTAGCAGGTATGGAAATAAACGTGATAGAGGAATGTCATCATGGCATGACTTCCTTCACAAGCTTGCCATGACATATATAAGTAAGTGTGGTATGTATGATACGTATAACATACTTGGATCTCTAACAAGCCTTTGACAATGTATCTCACCACAGCCTTTTAAAGAAATTGAATTATCAAGACATAAAATGGAAGGTCCTCCTGTGAACTAACAATTGGCAAGATTAAAAGTAACAGCACAGGAGTATACAGCCAGTTTTCACTCTGGTTTTGCATTTGTGCTACCCAATATATCAATTATTTAGGTGAAAAATGGAGCAAGCAGCAAGATTATAAAGTCAACTAACTGTGTTGAGCTGCAGATAGATTTGTCAGGTATTTATTTACACACACCACAAAGTCACAGCCAATACAGTGAATGGAAACCTTGGAGTCACCGCAATTTAATTAAAGTCAGGAACTACACACTCACAGATGACGAAGTTCAGTGCTGGCTGCGAGAGCAAAGGGAGCACCAGGAGTGAGCAGCTCAGGGATACCTGACAGGGAACACCACAGTAGCTCTGTACCTACAGCTGCTGCACCGAGCAATTTTCACAGAATCATTCTGCAGAGCAAGAAAAGATTCAAAGACTGACAACGATGGGAGGACTGAAGCAACTTTAACCTGAGGAGAACTAAGCAGACAAGTGCATTTAGATAAGGAGGAAAAACGGATAAAAAGACAGACATAAAATGGTATTACAGAGAAAGAAAATAGGAAATCATATCTCGGAATAAATGAATTAGGCAATATAATATGAAGTTTATCAGGCAGCTTGTTTAAAAACAAGAGGAAAAGGAGGTACTTTTTCCATACCACAATTAATGGCATTGTCACAGGATGTTATGAAGGCAAAAATTTAAAATAGATTAATTCAAAGTTAGACATATTCACAAAAGAAAGTCTGTCAAGGATTGTTAAACAAAGGAGCAGACACAACTTTGTTGCTCAAAGTCCTTGAATTACAGCCTGACAAAAGTTGGGAGGGACCACTGTTTTACTAACACTTTTCCCCATAAGTATTACTACTATTATTAGAGGCGAGATGCTGGGCTAAGCCATATCTCTTCCTGGAAATATCAGGGCTAAATCACTGCATTGCTGGAAAACCCCATCTTTTGAGAAGGAACATGCATAAGCAGCACCTGCTGAAGCCACAAGTCAGACAAAGATTTGCTTCCTATTGGAGAGCTGCACTTGTTTTGACATGTTCCTCTTATATGAACACAGCTATGCTACATGTTTCTGGACTGGGTTAGATGTAGAAGGTCTGTAATTTTGCCTACCTCGAACAATCAGATTTACCTACTTCTGTTCTGTGGCCTGGTATTAAAAACCTCATTCGAGCTGAGTTATACAGGAGGAGCTTCTGTCCCCCATTTGAGGTGGCTGAGCTCAATTACGGCGCTGTGCTGGTGAATTTGAAAGTCATTTGAGAAGTTGCACAGTTCCCAAAAGTCAGTAGCAGAGGGGGATGACTAAGATAAAGGAGGAAGAAGAAAGAGGCTGCTCTACTTCTGCAGGGAATCAGAAACCAAAGGCACTACAAAACAGAATTAAAGCTTGTTCTAACTTCATGTCCCCTGGCGTGCCTGTAGCTCTCCTCCCTAAAATGGCTGTCAGGCAAACTATCAATCTGGGAGATGTCACGAAAATGACCGCTTGATGAGATTTATGAGGCACTAACAGATTTATGCACCCACTCATAACATGAGATATTTGCCCACTTGCACAGCCCTACCACCACATTATAAACACAATTATAGTTCATGCAGAGCAGATATCCTGCTGCATTTCTCACCTGTTGATAAAAACAGGCTTAAAGTGCCTTAAAAAAGTATATCAACTTTGGTTCCCTTACAGAAAGTGATCTTCCAGCGAGAAGTGAATTTGCATTTTTCAGTATCACCACCCATTCTGAGCTCAAGTAACTAGAAAATGTTTAGACCATATGTATGTTATTGCTCTTGGGAGAAACTGATTGAGCTGAAACCCAGAGAAAATCCTTCCCTTGGGAGGGAGAAATCAATCACGCTGAAATTCCCAACTTGAAATCTCTTTTCAGATAGCAGGCTAATCAACAAGCTCTCTCTTGCTTTGTGCATTCTTGCTCTGCTTCACACATTGCCTCTTATACTTTTATGTTCTGCATGCAGCCACGCAGAACTTAAAAAAAAATAAAAATCAAACCTCGACAAACAAACCAATCTGTTCCAACAGTATTGGGTTGCCATTTGAGCTGCCCCATAAATTCTACAGTACATGGTGGCCTTCCTGTTCTGCACAAACCATTTGAAGCCAGGGGGACTAGAGATCCCCTTCATCCACTGTCCAGACTCTCACCTGTACAGTGCTGATAATGGGAACCACATAAAACCACAGCTGGTTCCTACTGGCTCCCATGACAGGCTTGCAATGGAACAGCTGCCCACATTTTCCCTCCTGCACCAAAGATAACACTAACAATAACTCAGGCACGATATGGAATACATCTGAGCTGCATGTTAAACAACAAAGCTCAGTCCCCGAAATGCCTTATGCTGCTGTGTCAAGTCAACTCTTCATTGAGATATCAGCACCACTTGTCAGATGACGGTAAATCCATTACTGCCTATTTTATCATGTTCCTGGGCTTACTTGTTGCCAATTCTGTGATTATCCCAAAAATTTCAATGCTGGCACTAAAATGACTGATTTAGTGACTCACCCCTACTTCTCCACCATGATTTCAAAACAGTGCCACTTACTAAAGTGCAGCTCCATCCAGAGCATCAAGATCACACAACTGCTCCCCTGCCTCTTCTGGTGACAGTGTTCCCACAACACTCTGCCTTATCTAGACATTATGCAAAACCATAAAAGTGTTTGGGCTACAGCTCTAGTCTACCTCTTTGTACCTCATTTCTCCTTGCATAACTCTGAACTACCACTAATTCCGAGACTATTTCTCAAATAAAAGCAGCACTGCTTTGTTTTCAAATAAGCAAAACCAGGCAGGCCTCCATGAACTAATGTTTCACTGGTACTACTCTGTAAGTTACCAGTGCCAGATGCAGATCAAAATATATGACTCCAGATCATTTAGTAGCAGGTAAATTTTATTCTGGAGCCACTTTTAGGCAACCAGTCAAACAGGACAGAAATGGGCCATTAAAATGTGTGAGCTGTACTTTCCTATACACACCCAGAATCATGCTGATTCAGTCATGCACCACCACCTGGGACTTTTATGGCAAGCATAACACCTTCAGGAAAACCACCAGACCTCATTAGTATGGTTAACTGTTTAGTCCAGATAGAAGATATTTGAAAACTGTGTTACAAAAGGAAGATGCCAGCTTTTCCCTCTCAGGCCGCTATTACCATGTTCCATGTTCCTACGCTTTCAGCATTAACTTTTCTCCTTCTGTACACAACATATGGTTAGAAATCAGTGTTAACAACTTCCTCTGAATTACAAATCCTTTGAATCTATTGTTAAGATATATTCATCCATCTTGGGTTTTTTCACCACCTGAAATCGCTTTCGTGTTTCCAATTTTAGCAGCTTATGATCCCTGTATTTTTCAAACAAACCCTACAAAGAAATGGACACAAGTATCAAGTAATATCTAAACAAAAACTAAAAAGGTCTCAACAAGGTAAAGATAAGGCCTGGATGTAATCACAAGGGAAGCAGCTGGGTGAAGGGAGAAGAAAGTCATGAAGAAAGTCATGAAGAAACTCTGCAAGGGCCCATCACATCACCAAGAACATTTCTGTATCTTCCAACTTCACTAAGATCTGAAGGCAAAACAGCCTTTGACTACATATGAAAGTGGCATCTGAGCACTGGACTGAGCTCCTGATGACTCTGAAAAGGAAAGCTCAAGAACAGCCCTTCCTTAAGCATATATGAGAATGTTTGAGTTTTCAGTCTCGCCTTTCTGAATAAGTATCTCTAGCATTACAGGGTATCCTTTGATTAGACTCATAAAAAAAATCTTCCTAGTCTCTGCAAAGGAAAAGAGAGTTCAGAAGCATGAAGGCATCTACTGTTGCTTATGTAAATGACATTTTGCTCTAACAGGTTTTAAAATAAACTGTCTGCTCTCTTCCTCAAAAGGCTGAGATTATGAGAGCAAGGAAGAAAAGTAGAAAATAAACATGTCCACAACAGCATACAGTTTCCAGGAATTGTGGCTGGGAGGAGAATCTGCTTGTAGTTTATTTCATTTCCCCCCCAACACGTGAAATGGCAGGAAATTTAAGTTCCCATGTGTAGGGGACAAGTCTCTTCTGAAGAGACAACCAGCCATGCACAAAGCAGCCTGCAGGGGAAAATGAGGTGAAAATCTCTCAGAGACAAGCACACTGAAAGTGTATCAATCATCTCCTAAGATGTTGAACTTTCCAGACCAGCATTACGAGCAGAAGCATCATGAGCCTCGCTTGGAAAGAACCAGTTATTTTTCTGCAGCAAAACAAGTGTAATAACAAAAGAACCCCAAACCCAAACAAACAAAAACACTCCACCAAAATAAATCAATGAAATCCCCCAAAAGCCAAACCTTCTATGCATGTGTCCTTCCTCATTTAAGAAAGATAACTTAGATAACTTTATGTTGTAGTCTGGGCTTTGGCAGTGCTCCTTTCACTCCTCCCCATGTACTCTACTCTACTAGCAGGACACGAAACTCGGTCAAGTAAAAAAAAAAAAAAAAAAAGATAGCACAAGTTATCTTTTTAATTATTTTTAGATAATTTCTTTGGTTCAAATAAAAGATAAACAGAGGACTTAAGTCATTACTGAAAATTAAACATATCAGGTAGGAACAAAACTTTACATTAAAACTGCTGTTGCCATTTTCCTGTAAAAGTCCATTTCCATCAGTGGAAATTAGATAAATCTCAAATATTCATTTGCAATTAAGTAATGTGTTTACCTTTACTTTGATATCTCTTTTTCACAACCACTAGGTTAAACAACATTTACACATTTTTTTAGTGTTATATTGTCTTGTTTACATGTACTGCTCTTAAATGTTTTGTCTTAGAAATTAGCAGAGAACTTGCTTTTTTATACCAAAATGCCAATTTTACCACAGCACTTGGAAGGAACTAAACTTAGATCACTAAGATGCCTTAAAAGTCAACTCTAAAACTGCATCAGGGAAAAAAAAAAACCAAACCACACAACTTTACCACAAACAAGACTGCTATTTAAAACAGAATGATTGATTATACAATAGAGAGATTAGGTTTCAAGACCATCATTAATTTTTCAATTCACTAATATTCAAATTTACTGAAATATCAAGAAGTTCCTTAATTATCTAAAAGCCACTAAGCTTGTGAGATACCTAATTTACGTGACGGCTTCAGTTAAATACCTGAAATTCTTTGAGTGTGTCAAGCCTTAATGCACATAATCCTAATTTTCTGCCAACTCTCCAAAAATAGCCTGTACGAACACTGGAACATGAAGATGATTATCCAGGAATAAAGCACAGAAGCAGCAGGTGTTGGAAGAGAGCCCATTTACCTAATGAGAGGCATGGAAGCTCTCCCTCACACCCCTCCAAGAAATGCCACCTGGAATATTTCTGCCTGGAAAAAGTGATGTTTCTGGGAAATCAAGGGAAGGCTGTACAGAGGCAACTTATGTCAACTTTTCAAGTACTTATGGAGTGTTACCAAAAAGGCAACAACGATTGTGGTACCAGCTGCAAGTCTGAACTGACCAGTTCAGGTTGACTGTCAGGGGAGGTGTGAGAAATCCCTGGAAGGTGTGCAAGCACCCAAGCTGCACAAGCAATTCATATGTAGAATAAAAGGTCCACACCAGAAAGGACCTGAAGACCTCACTATAATAAAATAGACACTAAATACAAGCCAGACTGTTTTCTAGCCTTGCAATGATTTTGATAAGCTCTACTTGGTGCTAAGAAATTACAGGACTAGAACTCCTTTTGCTCAGTAACTGGACAACAGTACTGAAAAACTACCAACACACTTCATCTTTGCAGTGAGGGATGACAGATATAGGCAAGAAATAAAAACAAAGAAAAATGCCACATGAACACTGTATGCTGGTGTCTCACAAGCCCTAATTCTCCCCTTCTCACAGAAAGATTTCCCTGGATCAGCTCTGGCATGCTTAGGAAAACCACACAAGTCTCAGCATGTGAAAGAGAGCAAGGTCAGCAGGAGCATCCCATGGATGGCAGATAAACTGCTCCTGCCCTTCAGTTATCAGCTGTGTTCAAGGCCAAACCCTGCAGTTTCATCACCCACATTTTCTCCTGGGCTTGCTCTGATGCATCCTGGGTTTCATCCCCATTTACCAAACCCATACAGTTTTTCCTGTTTCATTTCCTCACAAAGTTCAGCCTCTTAATTGAATTACACTTCTTTGTTCACCAAGTCAATTTTCAAAGAAACTTCCAGAAAAAGCACTAAGGTTGTTACTAAACAAAGCAGGCACACAGGCACAAACTTGACATTTTCGTCCTTCTTACAATGAAGTGTGAGTCTTGCAATTACTAGAACTAGTTAGTAGTCAGTTAGGGAATGCTATATGTATGATTTAGGAGGCTTATGGCTCTGTTCTCATCTCTCTGTAGTGCATAAGATGGGGAAATGGATAAAAAACAAATACCTATGAAACCATTAGGTCTTGCAAGTTAAGGGAAAAAAAACAGGATTTTTTTTTTTTAAATAGAAGACAATGTAATGGGAAAAAAAAAAGTATGCATATGAGTATTCAATCATTTTAAAGCCTTTTCCCCCCATTAGTAAATTCTAAGCCTGGAGAACCAACAGAGCAGCCAAATGCAATACTGCTTTAAGGGAAATAAATAGTATGTTACCACAGCCCTCAGCTTGCAAAGTGACTCTGACTTTTTGCATGTTCAGCAAAAATAAGATACCCTTTAGGCAGCTCTCCTAATGAATTCATTCAGTAAGGAGCCTTCAACGTTGCATTCATCTAATGAAAAAATAAAAAAAAAAAAGAGTGGCTGTCTCAGTAACACCAAGAAGTAGAGAACCTCTGTTAATGGATATAAGGAACAGTGACACCTTACTGAATTCCCGTAGTAAAGTCAGGCTTGCTTCAAGAGTGTTAGTAAATGAACTCCTTATTAGACTGATTTTAAAAACAAGGGTGACACTTTAAAGCTTTCATAGTCTAACAAGCCTCTAACATCTTACAGAACAGAATCCATGCTCAACAAACATTTTCGGCATTTTACTCCTCTATTTTGTCTCTGGCATGCCCAAGAAATTCCAAGATATGCTCCTGCTATCATCCTGCAGCTCAAAAGCCAGACATACTAACCAAAATAGGTCATCATGCCTTCCTAGCACAGATAAAATGACTAAGCATATGGCAACAAAAGGGAACCTTGAGGTTATAATCACAAACTGCTTCAGCTCAGCATAAAAATAATGAATAATTACCCTTCAAGAAAACAAATGAATTTAATATTTCCTGTATCATGGAAGAGAGCAGTTAGATAAAAATTATTACATTTCAGAGGAGAGACTGACAGGTCTAACGCCAGTGGCCCAGTAATTACCCTACTCACGATCTTTCTGGAAAGTTAGCTGCCAGGAATACAACTCCTACACTCTGAGTCCTCCTGAAGTGCTCTGTCCCACAGATAATAACTCCGTGTTCTAGAAATGAACAACCCAGGGCAGAGAAAAAGCTTCCCAAGGAACAGAGGAGACTGACATAGCTGAGCAGCAAGGGAGCAAACTATCTGAAGAGTAATGAAGTGTGGGATGTGGTCTGCAAGTTGAACGGGAAGTTTAAAGATTCAGGAAGCACTAGAGCAGTTTTAAATTGACCAGTTTACCAGCAGGAAAGACCCTCAACAGTAAGACCATAACTACGAAGTAGATTCTTCTTTTCCTCTTAATGGAAGTAGTGGTATTTCAGACATCTGAAAGATGCCTGAACAAAAACTTGAGTCCTTACAGGGAGCACCCTTGAACTAGATTATGGATACAGAAAATCCCATTGTCAAGATCCTTACTAACACTGGCTCAAGCCTGTAGTTACCTAAAACTTGTCCTGTAGTCAATCATTGAAAGTAAATCTCTGCAGGCAATGGAAACAACAGGAAACTCATCCTACAAATTACTGAAAAAAATTAAGCAGGTAATTACCATTCAGAATGTAAGGGACTGTCCATTACAGAGTACAAGGTAAGTGTTTACTGATCAAAGTGTTTCATATGTTAAATGACAGAAAGAGATATTGAGTTGTAAATCCATGGGGGGAAAAAAAAAGATATTATTTCTCTCTATGGAAATACCGAACAATATGTATTTCTAAATAAATCAGATCAATAACAGTCATATTCTTTTAATAGTTGATAACTGTCTCAAAATCACTGCATTTTTTTTATCATAGGTACAGAACAAAGCGTATATAGAACTTACACAACAAAGAACACATTTTTTAAAATAATTAAACTGGAATCTTGTGATGATCACAAAGAACAGTTTTAACTGAGTGTATTCAGCCACAGGGGAGAAAAAAAAAGCCTTTAAAACATCCATTAAGATAACTGTCCAAACCTGGGGCTGACATTTGCAGTCTAAATCATACCAATCATACACGTTACATTTAAAGGTTTCATGCCAAAAAACTGAAATTTTATTGGGCTATCAAAATGCCAGATGAGCCTCCAAGGATGTGCATTCCTTCCTTACAGTTAAGAAAGCTGTAGGACTAATGGAAAAAGAGTATTACTCAAAACTTACATACTTACACTTTTGTTGAAGATATAAACAAACAGCTAACAAGTTCCAGGACTCTATGCCAGAAGAAGTTTTGGCTATAAGCTAACTGGAACTTAAAAAATATATATGGTGTGTCCTTCCATTGCATTTACTTCATCAATGGAAAAGATTAATACTATGGATATTGTGGATAAATATGATGGAATGCCGTCACAGATAGTAACTGCATTTAAAAAAAAGGAGAAATAAAAAACATGGATAGAATTTAAGAAGGAAAACAAGTAAATTATGAACAAATAATCAATATAGCCAGGTCTGGAGAATACCAAATATTCCTTACTACCTAAAAACCTGAAAAAAGTAGCATCAGTAATATCCCACCTTCACTAAAGGAAGTATTCAGATGGCAGACTCTTCTCCCTCTATTTATAGTAAAAAAGCCATAGATTCATTCATTTCTAATGATGAAATACATTTCCCTAATCAGCCTTGCAAAGGCAACAGTATGATTGGGTTGGGCTGGGTTTTTTTAATAAACTTCTGTCAAAATTAAGGCAAGAGGAATTGTTCTTCCCAGGCATGCCAACAGCAGCACACATGACATAGAACCTCAGTTTACATCATGTTTTTCTTTTACCCTGAAAGAAATTCAGCCTTATTAATCAATCAGAAAAACATCCCATAAATACTGCTAAAACACTAAGACTCTATGCATATGGGAATTTCATGCAGGGGGAAGAAAGGGAAATAAAGAGTGGACAAAAGGAACGGGCACAAAGAAATGGGTTACTGTTTTTCCCTCTAACACGAACTAATTGCATACTGGGGAAGGATAATCCCCCATGACATTCCATGCATTCAAAGGTCAAGACTTTTGCTTTTCAACTGTCTCCATCACATGTCATTCCCTGAAGAAAACAGTCTGAAGCTGTCCCATAGCACAGACACTCTCTAACGCGAGGGTTACGGATTCTAGCCCTGCACACTGAAATATCGCACCAGGCACACCACAGCTCTCAAGGAGGGCTGATGAGCACACAGCACAATTAAACAAGAAGTACAAACAGTAAACATGGAGCCAAGAGCTTCTAAAAGCTCTTCCAAAATCTGTTCCAAAATAGCAGAGATATGCTTCTTACACAATCTTATTCACTGTATCTGAAGTACTTTTTTCACCGATGTTGTTGTGTGACTTTAATTTAAAAGCTCTCTCTTGGTGTCTTAAGAGCCTCTGTGGAAAACAAGACTGGGAAAGCACACAGCCAAGTGGGACCCCTGTGTCCCCATGCTCAGCTACAGAGGAACCACGCCATCCACTGCATCAGATATCAAAAATATTTGTTTCTCAAACACAAATATACATATGTGTGTGTGTATATATATATAGATATATATGATAGATCCATCAAAACAAAGACCTGGGCCATTGCTATTGCTCCCCGCAGTCCTCTAGAGCACGAGCAATTTGATTAAACTTCCTCAACAGGAGAACACTAAATAAACACTGTAAATTAAACAAAACTATGCTGATGATCTAGTTGCAATTACTTCCAATTGATTTGAGTCTTTATTGTTCCCTCAAGCTTTAAACTTTGCAGATAAAAAAAGGATCAGGCCTTGCTGGAGGAATACCAAAGAAGGAGTTACAAAACTTTCTTTAAACACATTCAAAAACAACCAGACTAGCTTGTCCTCCTGACAAAATTCCAGTTAAATTTAACCTGGAAGTGAAAAAAAGAGGCTATTCCAGGGTTTGCCATAAACAAGTTAATGCTTAGAATAAAGTCACTCACTGGTTTACATACATACATACAAACTAGAAATTGCTGCGGCATATTTTATTTCACGGAAGTCAGACACTGTCAGAAGACTTTAGGAAACTTTTACCCAGCTAATTCAATAAAATCCAGCTCTCAGGCATTTCAGCCCTTTCTGAGTTGAACCAAACTGTCACTTGATTGCAACAGGAAACATATGCACACAAGTGAAGTGGGTTTGTTTACTGTGAGGCAAATATTCCATGAGGAAACAAAAGCAGGTATTTTTATTCCACTCCTGGAAACTCCTCTGCAGAAAAATCCTGGAGTTACCTGCAGATTTTAAAACATCTTCTTAGGTCCTGAGATAGCTACAGATATATATAGAGACAGACAGGTATCTCATTAAGTTGGTTTTATAATTAATTTTCAGATATTAATTTCATTAATAGACTCAATATCCTTATAAGAGCTAGAGCTATTATTAATAGACTCAATATCCTATAAGAGCCAGAGCTATTATTCTGATTAGTTTTCTCTTCCATGTCTCCAAATCACATTTTCCTTGCCAAGCTTTTTTTTCTGAAATTCTTTCTTCTCTGAGGTCAGCCCAAAACTACCACCAATACAAGGCCTTAAAACTTCTAGACACATTTTACATTTTTCTGCAGACATTTTTTAGATGTATAGCTACATTTTCCCCTCATGGCTTACATCCAAGACTCAGTTCCAATCCTGGGGTGCTTTTAAGTGGTAAGAACTTTGTTCAGGTTAGAGGAGGCATTTTGTTTTGACAAAAGCAGGCAGAAAAGTACAATACAGACCCTTCCTAAGGATTTTTTCTATTGAATTATGTTAACAACAGAATTAAAATTTTTTTGAGCTTTCTTGAAGACAGACATTATTTTACCCTGCAGCTATAAATATCCTCATATCACATTGATCTTGCATAAAATTCAAATACAAGGATGAAGAAGCATACCTAGCTCTCTGAGTTATTTTCTTTACATGACAGAGGAAGGGAAAAATTTAGTTCTGTTACTTATATCCACCTATTGTGGTACATGCTGAAACAGCTCACCATCTCTACAGCTATGTAGTCCAGCTTTAAGAAGGTTATTCTTTCTCTGTATATTAGCTGTTCTCATTATATCATCTATCTTCTGCTTTAAATATCTCAAATAATAAATTAACGCATGTATGTTCTAGCATTATTCTCACTATAAAGGAAAATAACTTTAAAAAATTCGATAGTTTTATGTACTGCCAAGGAAATTCCACCAACAGATTCAAGGGAGTCAAAGCAACCCTAGCAAATACCCAATTAAGAAAAATATTGCCTTCAGTTTCAATAGTTTCAGATACATGTCTGAATTTTCTTGAATATATAGACTATTGGGTTTGTTGGGGTTTTTTTAAAGCAGAGAAAATGAAAAGTCTACATATCCTGGTTCCAGAAAAAGACATTCTTCTGAGCTCCCTCTTCTCGTCAGATGTAGAAAAACATACACACACTCTACTCCATCACAATGGTGATCTAATTTTTCAGTCATACACTTGCATCATGCTGCTATTAGTCCCTAGCTCGCCCCCATCATATACTTTCTCTTCATTCAAGAAGACAGAAATGGCTTCCCTGTGTTGAGTTTTCTCAAGCAGAGAGCTACCATCAAGTGTTATTTGCTTGTCCATTGCTTCAAATGATCCTTGAAGCCTTATTAAAACTAGAAACTGCTCCAGCGATTCCTCTGGTGCCTCAGTGTACAGACACTGCACACAAAATAAAGGGAGAAATGCTTGAGTCCAGGGCATTGCCCAATGGACAATTTCTTGGTTCAGAATCTGAAACAGTCCTTGATTTGCATTTAAAAAGATGGACAGCTGGAGTCAAAAATCATGCAGATATCCTGGCTCTTGACTCATCACTTTGGTACCTCATTAGATAAAGACACACTACTTCACGGCTCCAGGAGGCATTCCCAGATAACTATTGGAAACTGTGCTTGCTGTCAATATGGGCAAGGTTTCTGATAAAAGTTTCACTTTCTGAACAGGCTTCATTAGTGCCACATTTATTTCATCCCCCCAGAGAGTCACCATGTAAAAGTGCTTACATGTGGTGACCAACCAAAAATTGGTTTCTACCCAAGTGAGACTCTTCCCTCAGCAGCTGCACAGCTGGCTCCACCACATATCCTCTGTCCTGCCAGACTGCCCAACCCCTCTCCTGACACTGTCCAATTTATTCCCTGCTAATTAGATGGCGGGAAGCTGCATTTGCTCCGAACAGTACCTGTGTGACCACCCAGCCACACACGTGCCACAGGGACAACTGACAGCCACACAGATGACCTCCAGCAACAGCTGCAGTGATTTGAGTCTCTCCTCTATCCATCACTTAGTTTTTAATTAAGCTTCATTTTTTTGCCTAACGTGGCTGAAGTTGCCCACCAGTTTATGGAGGTGTAGGCAGAGAACACTCAGAAACAAAAGCACAGCGCTACCATTCAAGCTTTAATTGTAAACAATATGAAAAAAAAATTGAGATGGAAAAGCCTGCCCCATAAAGTTACCACCAACAGCTTCTCCTCTCCCACAGGTCTGTTTATAAATTCTTCTCTTAGAGGTTCACTACCAACTCACATGTTTTAGGCAAATGGATCCTACACCCTTGGAATTGTGCCGTTTGTGACTTATTCCAGTATTCAAATATTACTATTAAAAGCAGAACTGTGAGCAGCACTTAATTAGAATGCCTTCTAAAACCCTTTTTTACATTCAAATGGTAGAGTCAACTTGCCCTTCTCTCCACTGCAGTACTATCACACCATCTGCTTTGTCTTTCTTTTATTTATTTATTATATTGAGGCATTTTGAGGGTATTTTCTGCTAGCTTCAAGTTTAATATTTATTGACCACACATTGTAGGTATACTTCCCTTTTTGCTCATTTTACGTTTCTTTTAATGATTTGTAGCATATTCTCTTTCACAGTACTGAAAATTATGCTCAATATTTTGAAGGACACAGGAAGGAAAAATGGCACTCTGCACCAGAACAGCAAACAACGTTATTTTCCACATTACAACAATCAATTCAGCCAAAATGGCTAATGAACAACACAGGTTACAATGGCATAACCACACAGCTGATCTTCCCACATGCATAAACTAATGCCTTAAACTCATCTTTAAAAAGCACTACTGAATGTTTAGTGTGTCACAAGCAAACACAATGGCTTTAAGTCTTACAAACACAATGCAAACCAGAGATTTTCAGGAGGAATTCCCACTATGGTAAGATAGGAGCTGAGGTCCTCAAATTGAAAAAGACTGAAAATTAGCCAAGAAGGCTAATCTTACAGATTCACACAAAGTTTAATTTCTAAAATGCACTGAGACTATTTGGTTAATAAAATTATATACACTCTTCCTTCTCTAAAAGGTACAGCAACTGAATACCCTCTTCCCATTTCTCCCTTTAGTATTTTCTGTATTTTTAAGAGCCTGAATACTAACAATTCCCTGGAAAATAGGAAACTCTTGAGAAAAATTAATAAAAATCCACCATATCTGTAGATTCCTACTTTTACAAGAGCTTTACCTTCCTTTTTAGCCTGGATGTTTGAGAAAATAACTTCAGGCGGGACAAACTAAACAAATCCTACTTTTCCTTAATCTGAAAAAGACACTGCTATTATACACCACAGCAATAGCTGGCCAGAGACTTCTCAGTTGTAATCACTGTTATTGCAATCATAAGACTGCAGAGAATTAACACAATAAAACCAAATCAAATTAAGTTCACTTTGATGATAAGCCACAAGCAGCAGCAAACTCCAGAATAATTGCAAATACAGGATAGACGGACAGAAAAAAAAAAATACTTAATCCCCAAACGACATCCCATCCTCCCTTCCCATAATCGTAGGAAGACGAGGGTGGCCAGGGAAATGCTCCAAGTCTGTCTGATACTTGCTGTGATCCCAGAGTCTCTGAATTATGTGGAGCCCTCTTCCAACTGAACAGTGATATCATCACATTCTCTTTTCCTCTTAGAAATTTAAGATTTACGTTCACTTACTTATTAATGCAAGGGAGAACACCACATTTTAAGTAGCATTAAAGTCTGCTTGGGATTTCTGCCTCTCTTTGTGCAAGAGTATGTTTTAAACCCAACTCATAATGGAAAAAGGCAACTATGGAAGACATACCTGCCATTTCATAGAATCTGATGGTATCCTTCCCCTCCCCTAAACTTGCAGGCCAAAATCAATGCCACATAAACCTGCTGAACAGGAAGCCTAATTATTCTAACATGTGCAACCAAAGCGATAGGGAGTTTCTCAGTAAAACTGATAAGGAGAGACATAAAAGACTAATGAGCAGCCTGCCAGTGCTCCATTGCTGGGCTAGCAAAGGTCCCCATGGAACACCTCTGGTATTGTTCAGTGGAAAGACAGAGGCTGGGACACGTCCAAAAATAACACTCAGAGATTGAAAGAGTGAACGCGTAACATCTGCAGGTCAGGTTCTTAATCCAGGCACAGAAATAAGTTATTTGAAAGAGCGTAACCAACAGAAAAATGCCTGATGTGGTGCAGAAAGAGCCAATTAAACACACTCAGGTTACTGAGCAGATAGACCCTTTGTGCTATTGCAATACACTGACAAATGTCTTCTTGACCCAAGCCTGTGGTGCAGGTGACAGAAAACAGGGGCCCTTGATTAAGGAGACGCAGTTGTCAGTATAACTAGTGACCAGCGATCAAACTACTGGGACTGAATAATCAGGCATGAAAGACACAGAAAGAAAGGCCAGTGGTGGCCAGCAGAAGCAGCAGCCCCAGATCAGAAAAGGAAGCGTCCAACAATACCAACTCCCTCCTGTTACTGCTGGGGTTTCCAGTTTACCAGTAAGTCATCTTCTGACCTACAAAAATGTGTGTTCTCCCCTATCAATGTTTGGTGTGAGACAATCCAGGTGCCCAAGTAGCTTGTCCCTGAGGCAGTGATCCCATAGTCCCTCTGTATACAGAGCACAGTGCCTGCTCTCAAACACAGCTGTTTCAAACAAGGATGGCTTGATCTGGTATCTCTGTTCAGCAAGTCACAGCTTTTCCTCAGATAAAACTGTCCATGTGACACATCATCTGCTGCTGAATTCCTGTAATACTTTGTGTATTATACACCTAAATACCTTGTATTATAGAAACAGATGCTCTGGGGAGAGCACCTCTACCTAGGGGAGGAGGGGAAGGTCCCCTTTGGTTGTACAACTTGGCCTTTTCACTTCTATGTTACTCCTAATGAGGGAGAGAATTTGGAACAAAAATTTAGAGAGCCTTACAAGACAGCAGGATTGCATGTCAAATGGGAGCATAAAAGTTTCTTAACATACTTCCACTATGGCAAATTCAGTCACCCTGCAAGGTCCAAACCCTTACTTTTACCCCAAACCAAGACAGCATATTTGGAAGGAAATGGGGATCATTTGCTATTCTTTTGATAAATCTTGTGCCGTGGGTCAGCAACCTCCAGCGCTGATGCCAAGGTAGCCAAAAACCTGATTTTAACGGTACGCACCAGAGCAGAGCATAGGCACCACCAGTAAGGGAAGCAGTGTCTCAGCAACACAGCCCCCCACCTTCCAGTGGGCTTTTACCACTACACCCGATTTATAAGCTGGGAAAAAAAACATTGTCTGCAAACACCATCCCTGCCTTACACCAAAATATCACCCAACCCCCCAGTTTTCCTCATGCTTAGTAACAAATGTGTATTATACAAAAAAAATCTTCTCCTGTAAGCCTCAGTATCCAGATTTCATGGCTTGAGAAAGTTCTTTTCTCCATATTATACAGTGACACAAAACCAGATTTTGCTGTACAGACTTTACTGCATAACACTGAAGGGCACACTACAAAAATCAGTTCCCACACGAGATCAACAGAAAACAGAACTTTAGCACCTTCCTGAACTTTATCAACAAAGCTTCATTTTATGTGAGTACCAGCTAACAGAGACACCATTCTTTTTTTTCAAGTCCTTTTTGACAACCAAACATTAGGAACAATTTCCTCCATTTATACTTCCAGAATAAAGAAAAAAGAAATGCAGTTGCAAAGGATCATCCCTGCTTCTCATATCCCCCAAAAGGCATATCATATTTTCCTTTCTCATAATATTTAATCAACTCTACTTCATTACAGACAAGGTCAGAAAGCTCATCATGCTGCAACTGATGACAAACAAGATAGTGCCCACAACCCACAAAGACTGACCTAATTGTCTGATTTGCCTATGTTTCTGCAGGCCAAATTTACTGACATTTTGCACAAATTCAAAGCTGACTTGAGCCTGATGACCTTTTATACCTCTGTAATTAGTCTTCTGTGCCTTTACAAACAGAAAAGCAAGCAATTCCTTTACTCTCCTGGGTTCAGCAGTCCATCTGTAAACTAGAAACTTCACCATCTACTCAGCCAGTCAGAAAAGTACACAAAAAAAAAAAAAAAAGAAAAATATAAAGAAAGAAAATACACAAACAGCAACCTTTCAAAGTCATGAAATTGAACCTTGTAAGGGCCTTTTAAGATAAGCATGCCAATTTCTAAAAGAAGAAACAGAAAAAGCAGAACAAGTTGGTAGACCCAAATTCAATAAACAGCATTTTTATAATGCTTTTCTAAAAAAGACAATATAAAATAAGGGCACTGGCACAGACAAGAACCATGAAAAAAACAGTTGGGGGAATAAAATCCAACCAGAAACCAAACCCAGTAAGTTTAGTCCCTAACACTAACAGTGAAGCACAGAAAGCACAATGCTAATTCATTGATTCAGCACTAGAATTCAACCAAGATTAATAACAGAGAGGTTTAACTTCTGAAAATATCCACTAAGAGCTTCAT
Organism: Lanius collurio; assembly: GCA_020086605.1. Classification (NCBI taxonomy): domain Eukaryota; kingdom Metazoa; phylum Chordata; class Aves; order Passeriformes; family Laniidae; genus Lanius; species Lanius collurio. The sequence continues at coordinate 3,301,696 of JACBWW010000007.1, read as the reverse complement.
TTATGTATATAATCAGAGTTTGTAACCCAATCCTACAGTTACAAAAAATACTTCCTAAATATGAATGTAAGCTTAAAAAGATGAATTGAGTCAATCCTCTGGCAGTTCTGGATCCAGATCCCCACTGCAGTCGGCAAGATGCAGATCTGTGTTTCCCCAAATGGAGCAGAGGGGAAGACAAGGTCAGAGCACTGACCTGCACTTCCAATTCCAGTCTGGGGGAAGAGGGACAGACAACCCCTGACAAGCAAGGAACAGCCAACACACAGTTTTCCACATGTAAAACCTGAGGGGATGCACTCAGGTGGTGATGAGCACTTGACTCTTTAGCCCACTGTCAGACCTGGGATTTCTCTGCCCAACAACCAACTCGTCCCTGCAAACACTATGAAAACAACACGGTCCTGTGGACCACCTTCTCCAGCTTCATGCCCTAACACATCCCAGTTTGGGCGCCTCCACAGCAGTCAGTCCCTTTAAGAAAACCATGCCCAAGAGCAAGTAAAGACTTAATGTAAGAGTATTTCAAACCAGAGAAGAATTATTTTCCATAGCTCCATCAAGAAGCATACATAATCTAAAAAGCTGCCAGAAATGGCAGCCTTGTATTCATCAATGTAATTTTTTTTTTAGAAGAGCTGTTAATTATCATCATATATGAATTTTTTAAGTGGAAGTTTGGATTTTTTACTAAGTTAAACTAATCTAAAAATCAGCAGGGAAAACTTACAGAGTAACTCTATAAATTCAGAATTCTCTATCTGAATTTTAATGCAGAAATAAATCTCATGGGGCAAGTCTTCCCTTTTTCAAACCATCACATTTAAGTGGCATTTCTTTCCCCTTAGGTCATTTACCTTCCACAATTTTATTTCAAAAAGTTTGGTTACAAGTAGCATGTTTAAAGATATTGATTACAAAATGACTAATGAACTGTGTCAACCTTGGGAAAAGAAAAAGGAAAAAATCCAATTTGAAGTCCAGCCATTAAATAAAAAGTCAAGCTTGGCTATTACACATTGAATCTCATACCAACTTTTGACATTTTGAAGTTCCACATTACACTTTGCCAAATATTCTGCTCACTTTCCTAGTGCATCTGAGTAGTTCAAAAAATAGAGAGCAGAAGAAAAAAACAATTTGACTGTTCAAGACGGTGCAAAAAAGCAAGCTGATAAATACAGCTTTCTACCCACTTCCCATGATGACAAGTTGGCCCTATTGCCAATTATCCCTTCCACAGGTATCCACAGTTCTACATTTGAGCTTAATTCCGTGGGGATAAAAGAATTTGCACCGTGTTTGGACTGATACAGCCACGTGTAAGCTTTCAAAAATAGCCATCGTAATTCAATGTACTACATATAACCCCTCATCTTTGTTATTTGCAAAGGAAAGGAAAGATAGAGTCTGCCAAATCCTGAATAAAAACCGTATCTAAGAGAATGAAGTTATGAATTGGAAAGCACAAGCGCTTGGCGGGATTCCTGAGCCAGAGTTACCCTTTGCTGAGTTTTTTATCCTTTGTAGAGTCAGGACACTTCTGACACTGGAGAAGGTCAAGGCAAAGGGGGAAGACCAGCTCTCGCCTGGCCTCACCAAGAGCCCGGTGCTTGCTTCATCGCACGGCAGGGTACGAGCCCCAAGGAGCAGCGCAGCGGGCACAGCACACACAGCTCCCATCCTGTCCTGCCTGTCAGCCAGCCCCGAGTTTGGAGACCCCGGCAGGTCGGACACGTGAGGCACAAGGTAAGAGGATTTCATACTTTCTTGGCAAGCAGCACCGTTTCTAAAATGCTCAGATCTACCAATTAGCTGGGTATCACAATACTCGCATAAATATCCAGAAGTAAAGAGCTGTCTTAATTCAACGAGAACTTTTGGGGCTTTTCTTAACTGACCTCGTTCAGAATTTTTTGTTGGCTTGATTCCAACATCAGCTGCTCGCTGTGAATTGGAAGCAATGTATGGAGCAGGAGTGAAAATATCTGAGAGATATGAATAACACAACAGCTGATCGATGCTGTTCCTTCAGAGCAATCACCTTTCCACTCTCGAGGGACAAATCTCTTTGAAGGTAACCCAAGTAAGAAGGCTGCGACCGAAAAAGATATGCTACACAGTAATTTCATGCCGGCAATCAAGCAAATCCAGCAATTTTAAATCAACTCCACGGAGTTTACGCCTGCTTTAAAAAGAGGGAAAGCAGCCGTTTCACAAAAGCTAAGGCCTGCTGCACATGAGCCGCCCCTCTGGAAATAAACTGCAGTTTACTCTGAACTTTCCCCAGCGGTTCCCGCCTGTCTAAGGCTGATCATTACGAAGAGAAGGCAACATTTGGTTTTAAACGAACTCTCCAGCTCGGACACGAGTAAGGTGATGGCAGAAGTGTCGAGTACACCAGGCTGGAGCCACTTCTGCGCACCCCTGGGTGCGAGGGAGGACGGAGGGAGGTCCGGGCGGCTGCAGTCGCTACAGCCACTCAGGAAACCCGGGGTGGTGGCCCTAGCCGGGGACGAGAGGGAGCCCGTCCCGTCCGGGCCGCCCCGGACCGAGGCAGGAGGAAGGCGCTGCCCTCCCACGCCCCCCGGAGCGGCACCTCCCCACCGGCTGCCGGCCTGGGCTAAACCTTTCCCCGGGCCGCCCCTACAACTCCGCCCGGCACCGCACGTCCCTCCAGGGCTCCAGCCCCGCCGCCGGGAGCCGGGGCCGGGTCCCGGGCCGGGGTGAAACAAAAGGCACGGAGCTGCGCTGCCACCCGGACTGCGCCCGGCTGCGGTAGCCTGGGGACGCGGAGGGCGGGCGATCCGGGCGCCGCTCTGCGCGGAGCCTGCCCGCGGATTACCCGCGGTAATTGGATTACGCGGGGCCGAGCGGGGTGTCCGCCGGGCTGTCACCGCGCGGGGAGGAGGCGGCGGTGCCGGGGGCGGCGCTCCGGGCC
>JACBWW010000007.1:3240206-3298362 GCA_020086605.1 Lanius collurio | reverse complement strand
GGGAGAGGAGGACAGCGAGGGGCTCGCAGGAGCAGGGTCGCCATGTCCGGCGTGGCAGCGGGGGGAGCCCACCGGGCCAGAGCGGAGTAGAAGGGAGGCAGGCAGCGGCGGAGAGACCAGTCCTGCTGCCGCCCGCGGACCGGGGGAGCGGGAACTGGACGCTGCTCGCCGCCGCTCTGCCGCGGCTGCACCTCCCTCCCCTAACCCTGCCCCCTCCCGGAGGGGGAGCCGCCGGCGGGAGGAGGCGGCCGAGAGCCCCCTCCAGCGTTCACGGGCGGCGGCGGCCGCTCGCATCAGCGCTGCCGGCGGCGCAGCGAGCGCGGTGTCCGCCCCGGCCGTGGTGCCCGGGCAGCCCGAGGCGGAGAGGGCGGAGGCGCAGCGACCACCGCCCTGCGGTGCCGCGGGGGCTCCAGATATCCCCATTCTCCTCTACCACCTCCTGCCCCTCCCGGGCACCAGAAGGGACGAGCAGCGCCCAGGTGGCCGCGATGTAAGGGAAGAGTTAAACCCGGCTGCAGCCCCGAGGCGAGGGGAACGGGAGGCCCCGCGGGATCCCTGCCCTTTCCTGTAGATTTTGGGGACCATCGGGCGTAGGCGGCCAGCGGGGCACCCCGCAGCAGGGCTGTGCCCTGCAGCCCCTCCTTACAGAAGGAATCACTCGCCGGCAGTTGTGAAGCTGTGAAAGTAGGCGGGCCCTTCAGGAGGAACCAGGACACTGCCTCGGGGGGCTGTGCATTAATGGGTACCTCAGCTCTTGTGCTGTAGGAGCGAGGTTTCAGGAGCCAGCAGAGAACACAGCGGTGCTTCATGTGCCGGGAGACGTCCCTCCGCACGCATCGTAAGTCCCAAGTGTTTCCCTGAGGTGCCAGAGAAACCAAAGGACTGTGGGTGTGTGTGTACAGTATTCACATTTATGGTTACTAGTTTGTAATAAACTCTATTTTCGCCCTCGTTAGACAAACGCAGATTAGTAAAGTTTAACCAGCAGTAGCAATCTGGGCTTCAGGGTCTGTCTCTCACAACAGTCTTCAGTACATCAGCGGAAAGAGCCGAGCAGGCAGAGGGCAGGGCTGGGTGCGTGCCTCTTCCAGAGATTACATTTCCTCAGAGAAGATTTGAGGTTACAGCAAAAAGTCTGTCACACCTAAGGCCAGCAGAGTTGTCTGCATACAGCAGCTCTTAAATCACCCTGTTACATTTGCATACCTGAAGGGTTAGGGCGTGCATCTCTTTGAGCCTTCTCCGGTCTTCTAGCCCATGTTTTTCCCGGAAGGAGACTGGATGGTGCACACAAATGAGTGATGCAGGGAAGACCCTTCAGGTCTTTGAAGTTCTCTCAGTGACCCAGGAGTGAGCAGTAAAGTAGGTGTGTATTTGTAAAGTAGCTCTTCTGAGCAACTAGCATTTAAAGCCTATTTGAGGAACCATCCAGCTATATCTAGTTTTTAATCACAGAAAGAAAGAAAAAATAAGTCCAAACTATATTTTTTTTGTCCAAGCCTTGGCCTTGCTTAATCCCCAAAAGACAAATTCCTCTGCTGTCAACAGCAATGTCTCCCTGTGCACAAACCTCACTACAGATACCTCAAGTGCATATGCCATCGAATCTCCTGGAACCAAGAGAACTTAATTTCTCTAGTCAACCCTGAAACCTTAATCAAACATACGTACATTACTGACTGAAAAGCTGGAAACTGCCTTTACCTGTCAATACCTGATAAATAAATTATTGTTATTTCCCCCAAAACTTCTTCCATGCAAAATGGATGGTCTGTAGAAGATCCAGAAGAAAGAATACATTCTCATTCTGACAATGTAGAATGCAAATAGAATAGAAATGGAGTTAAGAGGAGAGCATATTTCATTTGGAAGGGACCCATGAGGACCAATGGGTCTAACTGCCTGACCATAGGAACTGTGCTTAAAAACACTTAATAAAAAGATTGCCTTTTTTCAAATACTTACTTTGTCAGCAGCTTTAACTCTCGCTTAAGTGGCAGCACTTAACATTTAGAATTTCCTGGTGCTTTTTATCTACACTTCCAGATCACTAATGCCTCGTTTGCACCTAACAAAAGAGTTGTTGTAGTCTACATCAAATGTATGATGTCATCTTCAATGCCTTCCAAGTTTGAGTGACATTTCTCAGCACTGAACAAAAGTAACAGGTTGTCCTGCAGCTATTGACTATTTCTTACCAAGCTCCAAAAAGCAACAATGAAATACTGTCTTGAATGGTGTACCTTTCTGAGGGTAAGGTGTTGGGCATTTCTCTAGGAGCCACGGGCAAGCTTGCATGTGTTTTAGTTAACCCTTCGGTTCTTGGCTCTTCTGAATGGATCAATGACAACTAGGAACTGACATCTAAAAAGACAGCAAATTTTCTCTAAAACGGATTTCTGCATTGTAAATTGCAAATGGCAGCATCTTGCACTCATCTGATGTGATAGCTGAGAAAACCACTCACAGATGTTGTAGTTTCCTGTAGTACACTGGGTTACATTTCTTCCCGGTTGAATAAGATGTGGAATTTGTTGGTACATCAAATAAATAGGAGAATTTGAAAGAAATGGGTTTTGTTTTTGAAAAGTCACCGAAATTAGAAAAATTATTCTAATTAGTTCATGTTTCTGAAAGAAAACAGATAAGCTTTGTCTACATCCAGTGACAAAGAAGAGAGGAGCTGGAACTGGATTTCAGATTATTAATTTCTGCTTTACCAGATAAAGGAGAACTCAAGGAAGAGGAAGGGAAGGACAGAAGTATGTTTAAAGGGTTCTGTCATCTTGAGAGACTGTGTCTCTGCATCCTCTGCCTTTTCTCCTTAGGAAAGAAATAGCAACTGCTACAATGGAATACAATTACAGATCTCTAGAAAACCTTGACTTTTTCACAGCTCTCATATACTGGGATGATTTGCAGTTATTTTTTCATTGACACCTTCTCCTATTTGTTGTGAGGTTCTAGAAGGCATGTGTGTGTGCAGGCAGTGAAGGCAGAGCACCTACAATTTCCCGTTTTCAGCTCCCACAGGGGAACTTGTTTGCCTGTCTGTGTGCTTTGTCTAACTAAATTACTGGACTCAAACACCAAGTACTTGGATTAAGTTCTTTGGTCTGGTTTACACTAAGGTCGTACTGGATTCCTCGGTGGTCCTTCTGGCCTTAAAATCTATGCCTGTTTTGTGAACTACTTGACAATATCTGTTGAGTTCATGTTATGCTATGTTTCATTAAGGTGAGAAGCTAAGATGCTGCCCAAACTGAAAACTGTGTATTACAGAAGTCTGGTAATTCTTTTTCATAAAACATTCCGTGGATGTTTTCCCTGGAGCCTGAAATTCTGTTTCAAAGCTGCTTTCAGCAAATACTTCCGTGCTAGATTTATCAGTGTGCTCTTGTATAAATGTGGTTTGGGGCTCAGTCTTGCAAACCTGTGGTGTTTAATTGGTCACTTTTAGGCTCTCATATGACATTATGTTAACTTGTGTTAACTCATCAGTTTTTACTAATTTCAGTGCAAGAACGTGACAAAACTATCAATCTTTCACCATTATTTTGATTATTCATTTTGTAGCATTCGGGATTCCCAGTACCTTTCAAAGGCTTTTTACATATTTTTGTCCATGTCCTCTCAAAATATTATTAGAGTCATCAATTGTTAACATTACCCCTGGCTATTCTGTTAAGATTACTAATGTTGAAGCAATGTGTCTTTCTTGTTTTCACATTGGAAGGCAGTGTTCAACTTATAGCTAGAGGCAGCGATCATTTACAGTTTTCATAAGAGTGTATAATACTAGCAGTAGACTACAGCAGACCATGTCTTAACTTCTGAGAAAAAAACAAGTATTTAGCCAGTTGGCAAAGGAGTGAATTTCTATTCTCAAGTTTCAGGATTTCCATGTGAAAGAAATACTCAACCATTGAAAAGAAGCCATTCAAACACTTAGAGCCAGCTAATTAACAGATTTTGTTTACTGCCTGCTCAAAGGGTATAATATCATGAATTAAGAGAGAGCCTTTTAATGGTGTTTGCAAGTTTCCCAAGTCCTTAAGAATTTATATAAAGAGAATTTTGCACATCAAGCAGTTGGAATAGGCCACTCTCCCCCACCTCAGCCCATCACCACACAACATCACCTCAGTTACATGTCATCATGTTTACCTTTTGTTGCTCAGTGTGTTGGCCTATTCCAGATTAATCGTGTTACTTTAGCTGCATATCTGTGCTCAGATCATCAACAGTGCAAGACTTAGTACAGGAATCTTCCCTGAAGTTTCAGAGCTAAAAAATCCATTTGAAATTTGTGAACAATTTATTCTCCTCAAAATTACAGATATCGCATTGGCTAATACTATTTTGATGCTTGCTTTTGCACATCTGCATATCCAAGCAGAAAAAAACCTTTTTTTTAAATGATACTGACATTATGTCATTAATGGACAAAACTGTCAACTACTGCAGTAAATGAAAAAATATGAAAAAATTTTTTAAAAACCATCATTTATAAAATAACAAATACCATAATGTTCAAGAAAAAACAAAACAAACAAACAAACAAACAAAAACAACAAAAAAACCCCCAAAACAAAACAAAACAAACCCCAAACCACCAAGGAAAAATACAGGTTTCTTAAATTAAAAAACAAAAATTTTTTTTGCTGTTCATATTCAAGCTTCCCCTCCTATAGTACACTTTCACTTTTTCTCCCAAAGAAGGGAAGAAGAAAACTGAATATTAGGACAAAATATGTATTCTATACCAGTATTGCCATCAGAAACTCTGTCATGGTGAGGAGAGAGAAGTGATAAGGGAAAGTATTAGCAGAGCTGAAAAGATTTCATACAAACATCCAACCAGCCATATTAATCTTTTAAAACTACTTTGGAGAAGAAAACGAAATACGATTTTTGAAATAGAAACGTGTCCTTAGAACTCAGAGTCTGGAGTAGAACTCCCAGCACCATAGCTCATTCTCTTCCATTGTTTTTGTTATTTTGGACAGAGCAAACTGTTTATCTGTCTAATGAAACAATGAAACAAACAAAAGAGAAACAAAAAATGTTATATTTTCTAGGAGGAAAATGCAACTAAATTTATTAAATTATTTTGAAACCATTTAACTCTCTGATGAAGAAGAACCTTTTAAGTACCTGGACTGATAAAAGTAAGCATGTTTTTAAATTAAAAAAAAAGTGCCATTTTTGCAGCCCTTTAGAATTATACTATGAGTAAACACAGCTGAAAAGAGTCCCCTTGCAAATATGAAAATGAGAACAATATTGAACATTAAACACGGCTTCTAGCATTACCAGGCCTTAAGATTCCCATGAAAACAATAAATCTCTTGCTCTCCTCAATACCCCCTGCCAATAATTTTGCTGTGACCTGCAAGGGAATACATCTGGAACATATCAATGTGTTTGAATAGATCCTCTGGGATAATCCCCACTTTAAAGTAGTGGTGGGGGAGCCTTATCTGGTGCTCTGTTGCATTCAGGATCTCCCATGGGTCCTTTCTAATTTCATGCTGGCTGACAGGCGTTTTATTTTTACAACGGCTGGTTACAACAGGTGGCTTAGTCATTGTCTTCTGCATTGTCGTATTCTCCTGTTTTAATGTTTAGAACATCTAAATCTGGCTGTGGGGAGCAGCTATAAAACCTGACAAAGCAAACATCAATTCAGCACATGATTTTGCTATTTCAGAAAGCAGCCTCTGAAATTATCCCATTTCCTAAATGTCAGACCAGAAGCCCAGTTTTCTCGGGGTGGTAATTTTTATGTGTCCTGTATGACAAATGTAACAGAATGAAGAGAAACAAGACCACCAATTTTCTATCTGTGCTTCACATAATTAGCAAATTCCTTCTTCAAAAGGGATCTCTGAAACTTTCTGTTCTGGAAGTGAAGAGCATTAAATAATTTTCAGAAATTACATTTTACTGTAGAAAGCTTAGCAAGATCTGCATAATTTGCCTTTAATAAAATCAAACTATTAGAGACTTGAAAAGCATTTTTCCTGCTTATTATCTTTTTTTATTCTTTCTCAGAAATAAAATTTCAATGAATGTAAACAAAACAACTGGTCTAGAAAGTAGAATTTAGATGAAAAAATATTAAGCATCATTTCCATTTTACTAATGAGAAAAACCATCTACAATTACATGGTCTATTTTCTACTACAGTCTCCTTTCAAACCAGGAAGGAATTTTTTCCTGCAAGATCAGGTAGATTAAGTGTACACTTTTTCTCCCATCAGCTCCCATCAACTTGCTGACAAAGATGCCCAGAACTGCTGGTCATGTTCCTCCCAGTGCTGGTCTGCCACTGTCAAAGATGCTCTTTAACCTGTTCCATTTCTGTAGCAACTGGGGCTCTGCCTGTAGCTTTTAAGCATGAGTAATGAGTGCTGTCCTGTTTCCTAGATTCTGATGCTGAAGACAGACATGGAACAGTTTTTGTTTTCAGCACCTCAATTTCCTCAGATGCAGGTTGCAGGCAAAGAGGGTATGAGTTTTTCCCATGCCTGTTTTTTTCCACCTAATATAATCATTCAAAATTCATTACCACTATTTCCAATTTGATAATTTTCCCACTCTACTTAAGGGAAAAAATTCCATTATGTATGCTAGTAATAGTATGTTTTTCTGTTTCCTCAGGTAGTGGTCTGCACGCCATGTATGTCTCATTCCCCTCAGCATTTTGGTGCTCCATAGTATTCCAGTTTATGGTGCAGTTTTCCACTCCATAAATATTTAACATGAGAGTCACAGTTTACTCTGACAATGAAATACAGAAAGCAGTCATTTCTGGTTTATCAGTAATATTCAGGATACAATTGTCCTTTAAAAATATCTTTGTTTTCTCTAGTGACCATTTGGTATTTGCAAATGAACCAAAAGAAAAAAAACCAAACCCTATTTATTTTAAATACTAGATTTCAAAATGGATATGAGCTTAATATAGAATTGGATTGAATTCACTCTGTTGAAATGGGACAGGCTTAACCAGAACAGTTCCCAGAAACAGTATTAAAGCACCAGGAGTTGTAATAATAGTCCATACTAAATTTAACTGTTTCTTTATGAAAAAAAAAAAAGTTGCCTATTATCTCATGCTTTTAAATTCTGAAATGCAGTCTTTTCTTTGATATTTCCAATTGCTTCACCCCTGCCTGTTTAGTCTGTTCCATCCACATTTTCACTGCGCTTGATAACAGCATTGGGTATCACACATCTGTACTGTGCCATATCTCCCTCTGGCACTGGAGAGGAAATCTTAATCCCTATTTCCTGCTGTCATCTCTCATCCTAAAGAGGCAGACTGGTAACAAAGGAGCTGCAGTTCTCATAAAGCTGCCCAATTATTAAAATGGTTTAATCTTCTACTAGGGAAAGCCAGAGAGTCTCACCACATGCCTTACTTTCTACTGCACTTTGATCCTTTGTGTAAGATACAAATACTTAGCATTTCAGATCTGACACATTTGAATATACAAAAAAAGTCATTATCTCCTTCAAAATGATGCAGAGAATAAAAGATAGTTGGGATTATGTTTATACTTGATTATAGATTTCTCTTTTGTCTTTTAGTTAGAATCCATGTAACACACAAGAGTGTCGAGGGAAGAAAACACTTCTTTCTTTCTCAGGCCCCAGAGGAAGTGTCTACATGAATATTAGCACTGAGGTATGTTTTATACAAAGTGATTGCTGCTCTAGTTGATCCTGTATGATCTGGGTGAAGAATTATTTGTATCTCCCAAAGCCCCATGTGAACACAGAGTTTTGATCTGCATAAACAAAATCAGTGAGGGAAAAGTGAGGAGAGCTGTAGAGAAGGATGTGTACAAAGGGCCACGTGAAGCCTGATCAGAGAGCTGGGTGTCTTACAGAAGATGGAGTAATGGAGTTTTAGGGAAAGACAATAACAAATGGGACAAAGGTAGAGTGATCCTTTTCCTAGCCTACTCTCCCAGCTCCTGACAGATGATGATTTAGGGACTTCTTGAGCAAGTAGTTTCCTTGGGAGCACTTTGCTTATTAACCCTTCACACACCCTTGAATAATTGGTTTTAATAATCTGTTTTTGACCTCCAGATATCTCCATTAGAAATTGCAGTGTATGAAAAAATATTTGTTGGTTTTAATCATGTTATTTAACACTTTATTTGGGCAGCCCTGTGTTATGAAAAACAGTGAATTGTTCCTGATTCACTTACTCCCCTTCTTTTGTCTGTCTTTCTTTCCTTGGAGCCATCACCTTTTTCCAGCGTGATGCCCTGAACCTCTCCAGTTTCACCTCAGATCACTACATGGCCTAGTCCCTAAACTTCTCACCTCTTTCTCAACCCTTCCAGTTCTGCTGTAACCTGTTCCTGGCACTGGCATCAGGACTGCATGTGAAGTCAAGGCAGAGGTGCATAGATGTTTATGCAAAACAGCCCTGGCGACTGCAGCACCTGCTTTTCCTATTGAGGAATTCTTACAGGGAAAAACAGCCTAAAGTCATTCAGTGCTGCCCTTCCTCCAAGGAAAGCAATCATTCTCTTCCATCATAATTACAGTAGTAACAGAAAAAAAGTAGGATTTGGGAGAAAATTATTTATGATTCTTTTTTTTAGATGATTAGATAGAAGCTTGCTTTTTTTGGTGGTGGTGGTGGTTTTTGGGTTTTTGATTGTTTTTTGGTTTTGGGTTTTTTTTTTTTTTTGTTTTGTTTTTTTTTTTTTTTTTTTTAAGTTGGAAATGGTAATTCAACTTAAGGGCAAGATGTAATAATCCAGGTGCCTAAGTCTCACAATTTAGACACAAAGTCCAGGTGATTTATCATCAAGAAACTATTTATTTTAAAAGTTGTTTGAATTTTCATTGTTTTTTTCAAAAGCATTACCATTTGTATCAAAGAAGAAAAATATAAATATATATATATTTGTATATATAAATATAAATATATACAAAACATACCAAAGAACAGCAGAACACCTTTTCCATAGGACTAGCAAGGGACTCAGGTTCCAGCAAACCGAACAGAACAGATGGCTGAAAAATAAGGCAGGACAAAAATTATCTACTGTACTTACATTAGGAGCTGTAAAATATCAATAGATATTTATTTAGAATATAGGAGTTACAGTGGGCAACCACACAGAGTTCAGTTTGGTGATCAGAAATAAGAATGATGAGAAGTCTAATTCTAACAACTTGAAGATTTAGGTTGTGGAGGTCTTTTGTTTGTTCGTTTTCCCTCAGTGATAATAAATACTATGGGACAGTATTTTAATAGCAACAAGGGCAGATGAAGATCTTCTCTTTTAAAATTTAATATAAGTTCTTTACCAGTTAACCATTTTTAGCTTTGCACTTTAATGTGTTTTCTCACCATACTGCCACTTCCAGCGATGCCTTTAAGCCTTTATTCATTTTAAGGACAGGAATCCACACTTGTTGATGTTAATACAGAGCCTCATGAGCTCATCTACAGAGCTGCTGTTCCTTTTCACTTGCTCCCAGAGACTGACAGGCATCCCAAATGAAACTCATTTCCTCCTTACCCTGAGGAGGAGGAGAGGTGGCAGGTTCCAAACACAGTTTGCCTTTGTAGCTGCAAGGAGAAAGTTGCTGGGGCTGTCTCATTTTACAAGAAGACATTTATCCATGGGCATGTACTTTATCCACTCTCTTTAATGATGGGAGAAACAGGGATAGGGAGAAAGCCTGGCTAAACCTGTACTGATTTAACACTCCCTTTTCTCTCTGTTTTCTTTCTGTAGGGTTGTAATAGGCAGTTCTTGAGGCAAACTGTCTGCTCTGTGCAAAGGTTTCCAGTAAGAGGATGTTAAATAGTCTGCCTATATAAAATGCTCCTGTTAAGAAACAGCCTCCCAAAAAACCAGGGAGTGTAAAATGGCAAATTCCCGAGTACATACATATGGCCTTCTAATAGGCAATTGCATCATCTCCATCTACTGGCCAGAACAAGGTTTAGCTGGAGCACACAACAGCTGAAATACAACCACTGCATTCACACACTTCTTCACACTAACTATTCACAAAAATTAGCGATTTTGGGGGTTTTGGTGTTTCTTTCAGTTTGTTTGTTTTCCAGGAATACCAGCTCTCTAAACAGACAAAATTTCACAGTAAAAATGTCTCTTGGCATTTTATTCTCAGGTATTTAAAAATGGCGATGTTGCATGATTTAGTTAAAGTAGTATAGACAGGGTTAGCTTCCTCAATGCAATATCCTGTGTTACATTATTTCTCACTGATCTGAATTTCTGAATCCAAAATGTGAATTTTATTCCAAGTTGGGTTTTTTTGGGTTTTTTTTGGTTGAAAGATTAGCACTGGTTTTTAAGACAGTATATGAATTGAATATTAAACCTTTTAATTAATTTACAGCAAATCCTATCACCACCAGACACAAGATAGGACTGTGCAGTTGTTAAGGAACAGCATTTTGTTAACAGCACACATTACATTAAAAACTGCACTTCAGATAGTTTTATTTTTAATATTTCTTTTTCTTCATAGGAAAAAAAACAAGCACAAAAAGTGCAGAAATAGTAAGTTGAAGAAATATCCCCTTTCTTTTTTGCTCCTTACCCACCATCAGAAGACACTGGCCATCTGCAATAGGTAGCAAGCAGTGGTAATGGTGTTGGCAAAATGAGAGATGAGTAACAACCTTCAGAGCAAAACTGACTGAAGTTAAACTTGTAATTCCCATCAGTCACCATTAAGTTGGGAATACTTCACCATACACTCCTGGGTAGTGGTCCCTTGAGGAATTTCTGCCAACAGGTACTGTTCCCACTCTTGTGGAAGAAAATTCCATTCCATCAATGAGTATGGCTCATCTGGTGCCTCAGGGGAGCTTTGAATCTCTTCTGTTAGCAAGAACACACACACAAAAAATACCCTGAAAAAACCAACAGACCTCCTTAAAGCACTCACTGCTTACTGTTAAATTTTCATTATCTATTACTAAGTGAAACTCCACTACATGTATCTATCTGCATCTACTGTTACATCAGCACAAGCTATTCTTAAGCCTAGAGTGGTAACAACACTAAACTCAAAAGACATTCTGATTTCATAGTTTAGCAGCCACAAAAATTCCCTGGACCTGAAGTCATGGGCAGCTTTTGGATAAAGCAAAATCCTGAAAGTCAAAACTGACTAGTACCTCCTAAGTCCTAACTTTCCTTTCTGAAAATGCACAGAAAGTTTATCACTGGTCTGAACCAGAATGATGGGAAAAGATCTTTTGCAGAGGTTGTAGAAATGGTCTCTCCAGAGCAGAAACTGCAATTCCTTATCTCCTAACCAAAGAAATGAATTTCACACTAACTCCAGCCTTGCAGGATGTCCTGCTTTCAGCCAGGCTAGCATAAATTTCTTCTCTGTAGCTGTTACAGTGCATTGTTTTGGATTTGGAATGAGAATGGTGCTGATAGTACACAGATGTTTTGGTTTTTGCTAAGCTGTGTTTATCCTAAGTCAAGGACTTTTTTTCCCCTCCTTCTCTCATACTCTGCCAGTGAGGAGGTACACAAAAGAAACTGGGAGGAAGCACAGCTGGGACAGGTGACAGGAACTAACCAAAGGGATATTCCACACCACAGAATGCCATACCCAGGGTATAAATCCACCTGGAAGGGTGGATTATCTGGGTTTGGCATTGCTCAGTGGGTGTTAAGCAGTTGCACTGAGCATCATCTGTTTGCTCATCAGAAGGAGATAACATCCCAGGCTGCCACTCCCATGTTGATTTCCTAAATAGGCTCAGAGGAGCAGTGAGGTAATGTGGCTTCTCTATCAGGTAATTGAAAAGGTCAGATACAATTCCATGAGCAAAATCTGTGAACTTGTGACAAATGTAAAGACCAAACATTTAGGCTTCATGGGTTGTGAGGAACAAGACACTGCCTTTGAAAAGCAAATACTGATACACAAAAGTGGTCCAAAACTTGAGACAAACCCAGATTTCTACTGGAATAACCATACTGTGTCTGAGCTTAGCATTCAGTATTCAAAGATAGGAAACACAGCTTTCACGTTCTGAGTACACTTCCATTTCTCACATTTCTTTACCATTAGAGAAGATGCTGTAGAAGCATTTTCCTGAATAAATCCCATGACTTCTATTCAATATTGAGCCCACAGCTCTAAGCTTCAACAGATGTTAAGCTGTCTTGAGAGATGCTCTTCCTTGAAGCAACACAAACATCTTCATGATAACCAAGAAGGGAATGGACCTGTACTAGACAGACACTTAGATCCTATTTACTGCTTCTCGGAAGATAACAAATGCATTTCTTAGAATTTAAGATACCATCAAGCCTCATACAAGGAAGTAGCATTGTCTAAGTTAGCAAAGGAAGAGTAAACCAAATGATTGAATAGCAAAGGCTAAGGCTCCTCTGCAGAGATGCACAACAAAATACTTCAAAGTTGTAAAAACATATGGTGGCAAGCACTTGACTTTTGTATAATTTTTTAATTGCACCCTCACTGTGTTTGGAAGACTCAGTGTATGTGTGGACCCCTATAGATACCACTAAGGCAAAAATAAAGCTCCAGTTGAAGAGCTTGAGGCAGCTGCATAGCCAGTACATACAAGCATACACAGAGTCAATAGGAAATTCACCTTCCTTAATTCTTTATTTCATCAAAAATTCCAACTGTGCAACACGTCTTACTGTCCCACATGTACTCCATACATGAGACTGACAGGTCTAGATGTGGAGAGAACAACAGACAACATTTGGCATAACAACAACTGTTCTATGCTGGGGAATACCAGCCCTTGCACTCAGCAATACTTTGAAGTCTCTGCGGAGAAAAAGCAATGACAGAATGCCTCAGCAGTACACAAAGCCCATCTTGAAAGCATGAAGGCTACAAGCCACTTTCTTACATAGATTTTGCACAGGATTCTCTGGGGGATCTTGTAGACAAAGCCAGGTAAAGGTGACTTGACATTCATCTGCAATATTATCTGTCATGAACAACCTAGAGCTGCAAACACAAAGCAAGTAGTTTCACCTTCAGAACAGTAAGAACGGGTGAGAGTTTAGATGGGAACTCACCCACACTTCAGGGCAATGAGCCACCTCTGAACGCAGTGCTCATGAACACTGGTTACTATCAATGCTTATTAAACAGGCTAATGGAACTCCAGTACTGGAACACCTGCATGGCATTCTCTAGTTGTGCTTTGTTACTGAGTACAACTTTGGGCACTTTTGTGTGGATGTCTAGGGTGGATTTGGTACCTCTTTGTTTGGGCAAAGCAAAGCACTGCTATTGTTTGCAGTGCTCTAGGTACATGTCTCAACCCACACAGCAGCTAAGCAGATTGTTAAAGCAAGATTTCAGTTATACCCAGGAAAAATGGCTGTACCAAAACTACCTCTCCCATATCAGTACCAGTTTGATTACTTTGGCTCCTTCATAAAGATGACTTTAGTTGTAGATAGCTGCAGATAAAGCTGCTGTTCTACTACTATACTGTCTTTGGGCAACAGTACTTAAGTGAACAACAGGAATGGCTGACTGCTTAAAAATTCTGTTAAGGAACCAGAAAAGCCAGTATTACTGATTTAGACAGCTTTTAAATAGATGGAAAGGAAGTGTAGTTTTTAAAGCTTGTACGAATTGAGAAAATGCCACAGAAGCTTTTGGATTAACCCTGACAAGTTCAGTGGGGACAGGCAAGAGTAGATCTCCAGGGAGAACCTGGAACCAACCTACCTGTTAGGCTGACAGTGATTCACTCAGTGCCCTTTGCTTTGATAAAATGATCAAGGTAGAAGCAACTGCACAAAGTTGCTCTCTGCTGGCTCTGGCACAGAGCACTCTCATCTCCTGGTTCTATTTGCTCTCAGTTACTTGGACTGAAAGGAAGGCAAGAGGATTACAGCTGGTCCATTAGGAGGGCAATTCAAATGCTGCTTATGTTACAGAGCCAAGCTGACACCATTTCTGGGAGATGCCAAATGTGCTATGATTCTCACCACACAGTTTAAAGAAAGAGAAAAAAAAATCTAAGCCTGAAGCTCTGGGAAAAAGTACAAAAAGTTTGCTGCAGGGAAAAATGTACATGTTTTAGACTGAGGGGAAATTGAAATAACAAATACTTTAAAAGCCAAATCCCACAAAGAAGAAAGATGATGGATACAGTATAGCACAACTGATATTGTCAGGACCAGTGCTTGAGATAACTGATATGGCTTACTAGTTCTCTCACAGTACTGGTATCCAATCATTAGCATTCATCTTCCAGATGCATGAATGCTTGAGTTTCTGTAAATAAGAGATTAACAATACTGTACAAAATGAAAACTGGAACAGTACTTTGTTGCAATGTTTCAGCTGCCTCTAAAGAAGCTACATTGTCAAGTTCTATGGTTAAGGCAGTTTGTCTCACAAACCTTTGAGTATAATGGTCCTGGGCTGGTTTTGGTACACCTCATTCTGTATTTTCTTTTCTGAAACATTTTCAAATGCAAAACTAAATTTATTCTTTAGTAGGAGAGGCATTCATTACATGTAAAGTCCTACCTTTTCTTATTTATAAAGGAAGAAATCTTAAACCCTCTGAGTGAAAAGATCTGTTTCAGGAGAAAATTGAGATCAACTTGAAGAACACTCCAGTAAGAACTTAAGTTTTCAAAGATCAATGCATGTATCAAGAGCTTTGAAGTAACAGAGTGCAAAAACCTCACTCACCTTTATTAGAAATCAGATATTCTATGCCTAAGTTTGCTGGTAGATGATGTATTGCTCTCGAAGTACCAGAAAGACCTGACAAGGTTTTTTGATTCTTTCAGGTCAGGCTGTCAACTGCATGATTGTTTTAAATGAAACACAGGCTACTACAACAGGTTTGCTGCCTACAAGATCACGTTGCACATTTGCAGCTGGAACAACACTACATTTTATAAGTTAAGAAATGCAATTGCATCTGAACATGAAAACATTTTAAAGTCAAGATATGTAAATTTACTGTCACACGAGGAATGCAATTAATTTCCATTCTACACACCCAGGTGAAAAATTTGTTAAAAAGTCAAGAAACAAAAGAGCATAAAATCTGTAATAGGCAACAATATACAAAGTTTCAAATATAAAATTGTGGCTTGTATAGTTTGTTATTTTCATCTTTTCACAAGAGTAAATTAAAAGAACCACACATCACTGAACTTCTACACAAGCTTCTTGTGTTTCAATGTCATTTATTGAGGAGTGAATGAGATACTGTCAGACATGCCAAAGAGACTTCACATTCAAGGGCTGGAAGCTGAACAGCTTTCCTCATTGAGTCACTGTACAAGTTGGTTTTGGGAATCAAAAGTGCGATCAATGAGGTCTTCATGCTCGATGTTTGTCTTCAGTTTTTCATCTTCTGATCTACTACCTTGTTGGGCAGAAGAACGCTTTCTACCCTACAAGACTCACACTCCAATTAATACAATTAACACTAGATGTAGAGAAATGTTTTATCTTGTTATAATGTACATCTACTGCTGAAGGTCTTATGTCTAATGAGAAAATTCAATTTGTTTCCCTTTCACCATCGTATGGATGGCTGATACCATTAGAAAAATACTCTTCAGTGCTATTGTAGGGTTTACAGGAAACTTCTTCCATGTTGAGGGATAGAAACCGATTTAAACACCATTCTGAAAGAATGCTTCTTCCTGCTGCCACTGCCTGTAGGTTGCAGAATGGCCTACACGCACTACAGTTCTGGTTTTACTCAGAAAAGAAACAAAAGAAACCTAAACAATAGGGTAAACGTTTATTTGGAGATAGTTTTCTTGCAGATGATAATTAAGGCCCTTCAAGCAGAGTTCAGGAGCTCCTGTATGGCTGCCTGCTGATCTGCATTGAGCTGTGATATGCATTCTGTCCACAGTCCTCCGGATGTCTAGGAAAAAAACGAGAAGTGGTCTTTATGCAGGCTGAAAGTGTCCAAGGCACATCCTAAACTTTGCTGTGTTTACAAAGCTTAATATTCACTCAGCTTATTCCTGTGATATATATTCCAGAGACTGAAATCTTCAGTTACACACAGATTCAACATGAGATGCTCCAAAGGGCTACACAGCAGCAGAGTAATTGATTTGGAACTCCCTGTAACCACTACATGGGTTGACAACTGACACTCCTGTGTTAATCACAGCCTAAACCACTTGCTCCATATTTTGCACTGAAGTTAAAAGACCACTGTTCAGGGAAAACTGAACCATGCCTCTTCCACATAAGTGTTTTGGGCACTGGTGCAGCAGTAACACACTCCGAGCTTCGAGGTGAGCACTGGGATTACAGCATGATGTGCCACATGCAGGTGTGCAAATTCTGCTGCCAACAAAGGGCGTGGCTCTCTAGTGAAAGGAACGGTCAATTAATTCCCAGAGAGAACTGCAGAGCATGTGTCTGGCAAAATGCAAACCCTTCATCTGTGCTACTACAGCCCTCAGCTGAGACATTAGCTTTCATTTTGAGACATCACCATCAGTACTGTTCTAATGGCACCAGAAAGTGCTAAATATTAATCAAGATTGAGGAAAAATATTTATTCACTTACCAATAGGAACTGAAAGCAATTGGCACCCTGCTTTGTTTAGGACAATGATAGGGAAAAAATTGCAGGTGACTGAGTTTAGGTCTCTAGGTTGGTTTTTGCAGTAACGGTATGATTTAAGTAAATTTTAAAGGAAGTTTAATTTATATTTGGTATATTGTACATTCAGTTCTATTAAAATGCCCTTTTCTCAAAATTTAAAAAGTTAAAAAATATAAAAATGGATTCATAAAATTCAAAAATAAATGCTCTCAAATTTAAGTTTGTGGGTTTACTTTTAAATAACATTAGGCATTTTAGACTCTTAATGTATGACGCAATATTGCAGAATTAAATGTACTCTACCAGCATTTCTGATGCATGTTTAAATTGATAGTTTAAACTGAAATAATTCTGCCCTGACCATACCTAAGCAAAGAAGCTTATATTCAATTCCTATTATGATCATGCTGCTAATGTCAGACACTGGCAGTGAAACAGCTTACTGAGATCATTAAAAAAAAAAAAAAAAAAGGTTCCTGGAATCTGGAAAGCAAGAGCTTGTTAGCAACTACACAACCTTGAAAATTCCTGTCATAGTATAAAACTCTTACAGTCAGTAAGAGCATAAAAGTCTTTCAGCTTTCCTAAGGTAAAAATACTATGTGTGAAGAGAAACAGGATTGGTAACACTGTGCTAAAATTGTATTTTTTAAAACTGTCTTATGTTACAAGGTAAGATGTAACCAAAAGTATGTATTCTATTATCATCTGTTAAAACCAGGTGGGGCAGGTGTTCTTTATCTCTTCCATGACACATCCCTGGTAACACCCTCTTGAGAGATATTTTTCTGTTAATGGGCATCAAGCCTCACTGTATGACTCATAGAATTACATCATCCCATTGTGAGATGCCCGGCCCAGGGGGAGGAACTAAGCATTCCTACCTGAATATAATCTTAGGTTTTGAACACCACTGGTAGCCCTTGCCTACTGGATTCACAGAGGACAAGAGCTACAAAACCACTACTGGACCTTCAGGGGAATACCAGACCCTTCTACAGGATCACTTCTTCAACAGAACCATATCTATCACCTCAGGAGGACTGCAGCCACTATCTTATCAGACTGCTGCCACCACCCTGACTAACAGGGTGTCAGGTTGTACCCTGACTGTTACGTGTTTTCGTACTATTGCATTTATTTTTAATTTTCCTATTAAATTGTAGTTCTGATTTCAAGTCTCTCACTGGTTTGCTTTCAAGCTAGGACAAAAAGACATGACTTCTAGGATTTTTTTTTTCCTCCCTGGTCTGAAGATAAATCATTCAATCAATGCTGAAGGTCTTGTCTAATATTAAAGCTCCTATCAATCCTGGCCAAAACCAGATATTGCTATACACAACTAACCTATACGTGTATGTGCCACTGTATTGTTAAAAAAATAAATCATCATCTAACCTTGATGATTTGAGGTAATGTGAACAAATTAGGTAAACCCTAATATGAAGTTCCATTCCCAGACTTTAAGTATAACAGCAAGGATTTTTATCTGTCAGGTAGAATCCAGAGCAGCCACTTACACTACTTTCACTTTGGAATTTGGCTCCATTTCCTTCTCTTCATGCCTTCAAAATGTTAGCAACTTTTTCTACCAGACATAATGGATCTCTCAGACTGATGCATTTATACAGGGGAACCCTTTTCAACATCAAGCGTTCCTAAAATTCTTGAACCTGAATTTTGCCAAAGCAGGTCAGGTAGAAAGGTCAATAATTGAAGATCAATATCCTCCATGCTTTTTTATGAGCAAGATGCTTACCAGGCACACTCTTCTCTCTCATTAGTGCTACATCCACCCAACAACATTTGGCCCTGGAACAAAATCTGCACTATGAGCACTCTCATTCGCAGCACTGTAGAGAAGCATTGCTTAAGTACTTTGGACATCCCCATCACCATTAAGTGACTCCTTATGGCATAAAGGAGGTGAACCTTAAGGCAGTTCCCCAAAGGCAGGGAAAACATTGAACAGGCATCTATATTTGCACTGGATTAGAAAGGGCAGTAGTAAAATAACTTGTGGTTTGCACTCATTTTTTAACAAAGAACCCAAGCTGCCTGCAGTATTAGAAAGTCACCACAGGATGCTGGCGACCCTTACAAGAACCACATGTTGGATCAAATCCTGCACTACAGTTCACTGATAAAAGGACATGCAGATTTCTCTCCAGATTCTAATTTCTGACTCATAAAAACCCCACAAAAAACTACTACTGGCTCACACATTAGCCACCCCACTGCATGTAAGTTAGTTACAGTTATTTTATTCAAGTGCAAATGTCACCAAGTTTCACCATTAATCATTCAAGGAACATCCAAGGATCTCCAAGATCACTGGTTGAACCATTATTCACTAAGGAGATAAGGCTTTCAAAACTGGTTTAACAGTTTAGTCACTTCTGCAGATTCTAAATGTTCCCTTTATAATTAAACAAGCATTTATTTACCTGCACTTGGCGAACAACATTAGCCAGCCGCTTGGTGCATGGATCTTCATGTTTGATAGCTTCATGGATTTCACCATCCGCAATTATACCAAGTATTCTGGGAAGGTTGGAATTGTTGGGACCAAGGACAACTGGGTTATTGCTGTTACAAAATATATATTGCAAAGGAATTAATGTTTAACTAAAAATAATGTAAACACTTTACACGTAAGTGAAGTGATTTTGAATGATCTTACTCTAAAGCTGCTTATTTAGATTTAAATTTCACACAGCTGAGTAAGTATGCACAGCTTTGCTGCCTGCTAACAGCATGCTGCCCCTTCTGTTAATATTTAACCAGCTGATTCTTTACTCAGCCTAAACTTTATCAGGAAGAAGTTCTGAACTTTACAGAATGGCTGAGTTCCATGCAGATGGAACTGTAAACAGTGTGACAGAAATAACCTGCCTAAAAGGACTTATTTCTCTCTCTGTGCCTCCCAGGACGTTGCGCTGGTAACTTCAGCTCTCTGCCAGCACTCTCGATGACACAGCAAGCAAGCAGTTCTGCTCCCTCTTTCCCAGCCAAATGCTGGAGCCGAGGAGTATTAGCAATCAGGAATCTTGTGTGGAACATGTGATCTACTTCCAGCCCCGCCACGTACCACTGCTGGAATGCAGAGGCTGTGAATGTAGGACTGGCAGAGCTCCAGAGAAGCAGGTAGCCAGGCTGAGCCACCTGCACAGAGCCGGGTACAGAAGTGTGCTGGTACCGCAATTCCCAATTTCTGTGTTCCTGTTTACATGCACACCTGGCAGCATTATTATGGTGTCCCTATGTAACAGTTCTATAATCGGTCTAGGGACCTCAGTTGCCATTTTGAGACTTTGTCTTAGTAAAGCACCAAGAGATACAATGTGATCACAAAATAGAAAAGAAATCAGTATCTTCCTTTATATTTTTTCTCCTAAGATGTAATACAGTGCCAGCCAGAATGTGCTTGCTACAAAACACCTCAGAGGTTACATTCTTTCACTCATTTATGAAGTGCACCACACTAGAATAACTGTTTACGTTTTTTCCTCCATTTGCCTATGGCAGGGAGCACAAATCCAAAGAATAAACTGTGGGATAAGATGCTTTCAATAGTAACTGAAATAATTATCAAGCGAGATAGCATTGTGCACTGAATTTTTCCATATTATTTCTCCACTTTATACTTCACTTTGTTGGAAAGCAAAAAGGTGCAATACTACTTATAAAGGTTGCAAAAAGGAGGCTGAAAGAGCATGTTTGCTGCTTTTAAGAGAAAATACTCAATCAGTTACTAGTGCTGATATGTAAGCAGGATATCAAAAAATTTCCTGAAATCTGTACAAGTTTTCTGCAGATCTTTTCCCATATGTACATATAAAGCAGACAGGATTTTTTTCCCAGCCATACAGACACTATTTAGGACAAGAACAATAACTGTTTAAAAAAACAGCAATAACATCAGGAAAGGCCCAGTTCTGACATTCCAAATTATGTTCTCTAACCTATATGTAGCTTAACCTCAGTTTCTCAGTTTTGGAAAAAAGAGTGCAAGGAAAGGGCATGCAAACAGGCTTATTTTCTGCATTAGTGTGAAGACTTTGCCTTACCTCTCAAGTAAGTCACACAGATAATTGAAAGTATTAACAGCTTCTTCTTTGTCTTCATGAAGTGGAAGCCATGATAACCAGTGTGGAAGGACTTCTTCAACATTTATACAGTCAGGCTTGAATTTCATTATCTTTCCTATCGCTGAAATGCAGTTTTCTGTTGCATTGACATTCTCTTTGGCTTTGGCATCTGGTGACTGAATGACTCTCACCAGCAATGGAAGCGCCTCTAATTATTGAACAACACAAGAATAAAGTTTAATGCACAATCAAGCTATACTTTATTAGTATCACAAATTCTACTTGAGACAACTCTTATGTATTAAAATCAGGATTTTTTGTGTTCCAAGCACTAAAATCTAATCATTTCAATGCTCCACTGCTTCTAGGTTCTTCTCTGCTCAATAATTATCATATGAAAACCACAACAGATAAATAAAGCTCTGCAAGGAAACAGAAGAAAACAGCTACTGCAAAAGTTTGAATTTTTTTTAGAAGTTCAGAAGAAAATAATATTCCCATGTCTTTCAATTGGAGTTATGCTTTCTAAAACACACCAGACACTGTAGATAGCAAGCATTATCTGTTTAATTGAATATGCTCTAAAAACACAGGAGGAGGAAAAGCATTGCTACAGTGACAGTCACAACAATGTGAACTATAGTGCACATCCCCAGGGTATGCCTGCTGTGTATCTACTTCTTGTGGGCACACCTGTATATAAAAAGTATGTACATATGTACACACACACACCTTCTGCCACTAAAACGTGCCCTAGGAAAAGCTCAAAGGAGTAATCTCATCTGGTCAATCAACTTGGCATAGTTTAGATCATAAGTATCAAGGAAAGGAAATGTCTTTCAATGGAGGAAAAATGCCAGTTTTCTGCCTAGGCTAATAGCATTTATATTTTTTTAAATAGCCACATGGGTAACCATATGCACACTTCTAAATGAACATTAATATCATGCTTTTAGCTACTAGTGTCCAGCAGACTTCCAAGCACACCACATGCAAGCAGCAACAATTGCCCTTGTGTTCTTCTGCTAAAAATAAAATAGTAAAGCTGTGAAATTCTGTATCAGCACAGTAAACAAGTTGTGGAATTGTACAGAAAGCACACTTCAAAATAATTACTAAAGAAGAGTGAGATCTCACACTACTAAATTTTGACGAGTAAGGAGCAGTTTTGAAGTTAAAGAATACACAATCACACTTTCTATATTAAGTCCACTGCATTAGATTTTTTCAAGAAGTAAGCAGCAATGGAAAAAACTGTTAAACATTACAGAACTACAGAAACATCAGACTCACTAGCTTATGTACTGAATGTAGGATAATGATGCTGGACTATTCTGCATAGCAGAATTTATTTCAGAGAGGTCTACAATGTCCAGGCCAACTGAGTCTGCATTTTATACCTCAGGTTTTCAAGGCTGCTGAAGCTAAATCTCATCTCATCTGTATCTCATTCACTAATACTAATGGATAACTCTCTAGGTATGCGTGTCCTTGGAACTGAATTAGGAGGGCATCAGAATTAATCAGCATGATTTTCTCCCTATAGCCTATCAGACAAGTTTTCATCTTGTCTATAAAACAGATCCATTCTCACATAGATGTTGGGTTAGATAAACCTTAAAAAAGCCTTTTGACTAAAAGACTCATCTTCTATAATGTTAAAATCTTTTTCAAGGACTGACTGCTCTGACATCTGGCACCACCCAGTTTTGAGGCCACTGACATGATTTAGGAAGAAATGCATAGAGTTGATTCACACAATTTTCACAGAGAACAGAATTATATTTTCCCATCACCATAACAGAAGCAACCCCGCCAGTTGCATCAATTGTAACCTTGTATCCCCATTGCTGTAGTTCTTCCTTCCATCTTAATTTTTTGTTCTTTATGAAATCTGGTTTTAGTGCTCTTTACTTCATCAGTGTGGCTCACATGCCATTTACAAGTTCTCCCTATTTTCCTGGACTTTTTTAAACTGACTGCCAAAAATGCTCGTATCGATACCTCTGACTTCTCTGAAGAGTATTTGCTATACACCAACCAGTAAAGAAAATGTGTTACAAATAAAAGGTCACAAACATGATGTTTTTAGAGAAATAGCAAAGCCTGTGGGATAGATAATGTCTCATGCAATGAATTTACTTTATTTCTAATCACAGCATATCTTCATCTATTACAATAAATCACAAAGTTCTTTCATGTACATACAAAAGGATTTAGAATACTTTTGAGGTGTCTGCTAAACTGTATGCTGTAAACTGAAAGTTTATTTTATCTAAAATTCAACTTAAGGAGAAGCCAAGTGTCTAGGCATAATCAAGGATTATTTGTCTAAACACAAAGAAAAGAACCAAAGATGTTACAAAGTTTAAGTGGGGTAAGATAAAGTGTAATTAATGAAAACTATAATTAGACTTCAAGAGAAGATAAAAAGTTCAAAAACTTTCAAAATCAGAACTGTCTAGACAATTCTAAGTTTTCACACTCTTAAGGATTCATGGCAAGGCTTCTCACACTGATTTTTAAATTTTCTTTTTAAAAAGACTGATTGTTATAATGTAACACTTACATTTACATTAACAAAGAAAATTACAACCCTGACTGATGTAGGCAAGATTTGTGTTAGTCCCTGTCAGATGACTCTTATTTTCTTACATCATCTCATTCAGCTTTCATTTAGGATTCATGTGAAATATGTATTTTAAACACATACTTAGATGATTAATTATTCTTTAAAAAAAAAAAAAGGGAAATCTTTGATAAGGGGTACTACTTAGTGTGCAAAATTAACTTTGGTGACTGGCAAGAGGAGTGCTAGCAGACAATCATTTCTTTAAATTTAAGATGAATTTGAAGTTTCAGAGAAATTCGAAACATTCAGAAAGAAAGGAGACAAAGTGTTTCTGGTAAATATTATCACACTCATTTAATTTCTTACTTTGCAGAAATCAGGCTCCTTTTTATATAATCTGAAAGCAGAGAGCCACATTAGTTGCATTCTACACTATTCTTTAATATAGGTCCTTTGTGTAGTTTTTCCACACATCCAAAGGCTTTTGCATTAATATGTAACCATATTAATATTAGTAGAAAGCATCTATGAGACAGCTGTGTAACAGAAAGATAGTTTTTATGAAATTAACATTTGCATGCCAGATCATGCTAAAAAAAGAATATGTAAATGAAGTTTGCTAAGCAGCAAGTGCTGCAACAGAAATGCTACTAAGCAGAACAACAATAAAAGCTCGAGGAACTCTGGTACTTTGTCAATCCATCACCAGTCTACCACACAGGTTATACTGGCAATCTACTTCACTTCCAAGGGGAAGAGACTTCATCAACCAAAAGGTGAGTCATTTTTATTCCTTCCCCCTAAGCACCACATTCCAAGAGTCCTGTCAGCTGCAGGTCCGTACCTGGGCAGAAGGGCCGGTAGCTGTCCCCGCCAAACTGTGCCATCACTCCCACTCCGTAGGCAGCTGCCTGCCGAACCTCGGGGCTGCTGTCACACACCGACTCCAGCATGGGCCTCAGGAAGTACTCGGCATACTTGAAGGAGGCAGGGCTGCAGTGCTCCACAATATCGTCAAAGATGCACAGCCCCCACTGCCGGTCTGGCCACGGCCGGTGCGGACACTGCGGCGCAAACACACAACAGTGAGGACACCCTGAAATTACTGTGCAGCCAATGATTATACCAACAATAATCAGAGGAAGAGTGGTCTAATACTTCTGTTAAAATCTTCACGGATTAAATTCAACCCTAAAACCATGTAATTTGTGGTAGTGATAGTTCCACCAATACCACGGACAAAACAAAATCCAAGTCCCTATCTATTTCACACTCTGTTACATATATAAGTTTTAATTTTTTCCCCATAAGTCTAATTTTTTGGCCCTCCTCACGAAATCTATTTTAGAGATACTAGATAGTCTCAAGAAAATGAAATTTCTCAAAACAATTGTGTGTGTCAATGATCCTGGGTCTTGCAACACAAATTTTAAGTAGCACAGCAGTGACCCTGCTCAAAATCATAGGATAACAAACAACTTCATTTTTGATCTAGAATGAACCTTCTATTTTGTAAAACAGTAATTGCTACCTTCTATCTACCAAGTTCTCTTAAGATTTCAGCATGGAAGGCATTAAAGTATCAGAAAAAATAACAAAATTTAAATTAAAGGAAAGCAAGCTACTTACAATTAGGTTGACAATTAGTGGAAGCAACCTTTCAAACCAAGGCAATACCTTCTCCCTGTAACTACTGAATATTGAGTGCAAAATGTCCGATACTTTAGTCAAAATATAAACATCACTGTCGTCCTGAAAGGAAAAGGATAGAATTCACGTGAAGACTAACAATCTTTAACAGAGTGGAACTCACTCAGTGGAAGTGCTAAGGTATCTAAACCATTGGAATAAAGTTTATGACTTTGTGATAAAGATTGTGGCAAAAATACAACAAATATTATTCTCTTCCTCTTGTTGTTTATTTTGTGCCTTGCACAGTTAATAAATCAAACTGGTCAAGTAAAGAGCCTTACCTCAAAGCTATCAATTCAAGATATATCTACAGGTGAGGATTATTCCCTGGACACACTTATGCTGGGAAAACTGTTTCTTTTACAGCAACTTCTGTTCCACTCAGCACCATCCCTTTAACCAGATTATACTTTAAGAGGCAGGGAAAACGGTATAGCTAGTTCCTGGTCTCTAGTGACTTTTACCTTTCTCACCTTCTGGTGACAAATTAGTAACTATTTCTCATGCAAGACACAGCTTCCCACAACTGGATATTTAAACCCTTCCTAGTGACACAATTTCGGCATTGTCAAGGGACAACTCAAGCAATAACCCTGGAACATACACACAATGACAAAGAGGTAGAGAACTGCTGCACCACACCACAAAGTCTACCTAGCCTGGCAGTGCCTGTTGACCAATAGTTGATAACAGATGCTTAGGAAGAGAGTGTAACTCTCACTTGGTGTACATCTTCCACTCTCTACCAAATCAGCAATTTAGTTATTGCTGAAGTGAGGGCTGTATCTGAAACTACTGCCTGAGTAACCTTCATGACTTCTGTGCTTCTTGTATTTCTGCTGCCTTGAGGTAAGGGCTACATAAACATACTCTGAGACCAAAGGTGTACACCCAAATGTTACTCATTGCCATATGCTCATTCTGTCCTTATAGCAAGTGACATTGTGGTTCCACCCCTCCTTTCACAGGGTAACGCAGAAAAATCTTTCTTCAGACTTTACAGAAAAATCCACAAACATTAGAATATTTTTTAAAATGCCTTGCAAATCCGTAGCAGAGTATAGACTCAGCTTTTCTGAAACTGCTGCCTGCTTGCATTTTCTCTCATTATAAGTATAGAGTGAAACAGGAAATAAAAGGGTCTTGGAGACAACAAAAATCTATTTATTCTCTTGAATGCTGGCCTAATTCTAAAAAGTGGCTCAAAAACTGCACTGTTATTTAAGACAGTATTTACACACTGGTGTATGATTTCTGGAGTCTGCATACAGGTTAAACTCATGTGATCAAGCTTCCTACCTGCACTGTGCAGAAAAAAAATTCTTGGTTCTTTAATTTACTGAGTGTCTTTTGTCTCATGTTACAAGCAGGAGTCATTCATTATTACTCTCTCTCCATACTAATAATGTTTTAATAAAATTATTATATCTCTTCTACAATCACCTCCACTTTAAACTATTAACTCACTTTGGTACCTTAGGGTGTAAGTAGTTACTGTGACACTTCCTCATAAACAAACACATTATGGCAGCTGTTTATCCTGCTATCCTTCTCTGATACTGTTTTTGGGCTATTCTTTTTGAGACAGGCTCCTGACATGACACACTAGATGTCTTGGAATCAGAGGTTTAGAGGCCCAAGTTTAAGAGCTACCTAACTTGCAAGGCTCAGAGAAAAACCAAGTCAGCAGGGCTAGACTAAGGGACCTCATTACAGTCTACAACTTCCTCACTGGGGGAAGAGGAGGGGCAGGCACTGATCTCTTTTGTGGTGCCCAGTGCCAGGACCCGAGGGAAATGGCCTGAAGCTGTATCAGGGGAGCAGGTTGGATATCAGAAAAACGTTCTTCACCCAGAGGGTGGCTGGGCACTGGAATAGGCTCCCCAGGGAAGTGGTCACAGCACCAGGTCTGTCTAAGTTCAAGAAGCATTTGGTCAAAGCTCTCAGGCACATAGCGTGACTCTTGGGGATGGTGCTGTGCAGGGCCAGGAGTTGGAGTTGATGATCTTTGTGGGTCCCTTCCAACTCATCTTATTTTGTGATTAAATAATCTGCCATCAAATCTGTATCGGTGTTAATGTCATCCAACAATTATTTGAGAGGATGAAGAAAATAAAAAGCAATATCCTGAATTTCTTACTTCAGTATACCAGACAAGGAAATCTTTAATATTTTTTAATTCACAAATGTAGTGTGACCCATTGGTTACTGAGTTTGGAAAGACTATGGTAACAACATTCTTCTATGAAAAAATAATGCTGAGGATGCACTATGCTCTGAATAGAAAGCATATTTGAGCAATATTTCCTCCTGGTGCTTGATGAGTGGAGAAATTGTTCAAACTAACTTACCTCATCTTGTAATGACTCTTCAACTTGTTCATCATAGTCTTCATCTTGTCTTTTCACTAAATTTAAAAACAAAAAAATTAAACTGCTACCTTTTTTAAGTGCAGAAGAAGCCTGTGAAAGGGTAAAATTATGCACAAACCATTTTGGAAAACAGGAAACAGTAGCTAAAACTGCAACAGGAATTTTCCATCTTTAAAAAGCTTCAAAAAGCTTTCACAGAAAAACAAAAAGTACTGGACAGCTCAGTTTAAGAATGTGTAAAAAAGCAGAGGAAATAGAAATAAACACCTCAGCTTGTCCACAAAGACAAGAGAAGTGCTCAGAAATGAGAAACTACCATTGCTTTGAGAAAACTGCAAAGACTCCAGATGAAAAAATCCCACAGAAATGATAACACCACAGACATACACTGTCTTTCAAGAAAATTTGTCTATCCATCAACTTGTGATTAAACTTCACTATTGCTGAAAATGATGCCATCTTCTTCATCCTCAAAGAGCTTACAAATATAACTCATGTATTCTGTTGTTTCAAAGTCCAATAACTTAACATAAATATACAAATCAAAGAAATCTAAACAGTTTTTTTCTCTGTGTTCAGAAATAATTAGAAATTCTGCTTTAAAGAACAGCCATATCACGTTAACAGGATTTGTGTTAACTTACCCTGTCTTAATTCTTGATTTTTAAAGTGCTCTTCTAGTTTTTCTTTCAGTATTCCTCCAAGTTCTTCAAAGTGTTCGTTGTTAAGGCATCCATCTCCCATTACTTCAATGCACTTGTGAAATAAAACAACCAATTTTTCAGCTTTAAAATTTAACATGAGCAGTCTTAATGAAATCTAAGCACGCAAAGAATATTAATACATGCTCTGGATAACTAGCAGGAATAACACTAGTAGAACAGTCGTACTGTAATCAAAGTGCTAATTTTACAATTAAGGCATGGCACCACCATACATTTCAGTTGTTTGTGGTTAAAGTGGAACAAATATGGTAATTGTTTTAGGTTAATACTTTGAGATTTAGAAAAAAAAAATCCAGCTTTTTCCATCAGCTATAACAACATTTATAGTCAAAACAAATTTCCTGTAGAGGAAGCCTTGCATTTATTCGAGCCATTTGAAGAAACATCAAACATGTCAGTTCTCACTTCAAAAAGCTACAAGCAGTAATGCCATGAAATCTGTAAGAATGTTACCTTTGCAAAAGAGTGCATTATTTCTGAGAGGACATCCGACTCTGGCTCTGTCCCAATGGCTTTGATGAGCGCATCACACATGAAGTGCCACATCTGCGTGAGGTACTCTGGCCCACGAACCCTGGCACACTCAAGAAGCAGGGGCATCGACTCTGCTGCTGCCACTCGAACACGTGTTGTTATTAAGGAAATACAGCAACCAACACCAACAAAGTACTTAGAATTTAAGACACCACCACCATAATGAAGTTCTTAGTTTTCTACTTGAAATTCATTTCACTACAATCCATTCATTTCTTAATTAGCTATAAATTAAACCATAGAAAAAATTACACTGTCTGCGATTTAAAAGTGGCTTCAGGCCTGTTTCAGGCCATGACAGAAAAGCTGATCAAGTTCTCTTCTGCTTCATTACATGAAAATCACTTTTTTTTACTGATCACTTATTTAAAAAGCAACTGGGGGAAAACTAGGAATACATTGCCTAAAATAGCATGTCTAAAACGACATTCTCCAAAACCATGTCTGTTATAAAGCCACAGAATATTTTAACACTAACACTTCCAATTCATTTGGGAAAACAGCAAGCACAGTTTTGATTATAAGTTTCCATTTTCACAGTGGAATTTGTTAATAGGATATCATCATGGAAATAGAACTTCAATAATGGAACCATCAGCTTTACAACTTGCTCCGTGTATTCCACAAATCCTTCTTTTAGCTCTTTTGCATAGCAAACCTGAAAAACAGAGCACAGATATGCCTCTTTTAAGGGAAAATACTTACATTTTTCAACTACGTAAAGGTGAGAGAGCGATTGTTAAAAGTGCAAGGGTTTTTTAGTTTATCTTAAAAAACATGCAACAGTCCATTTACATTCTCCCTCAACTGAGGTAATTTGAGAAACCCTGATAGCAGCATGAGTTCTCACTCTTAGGGCATGCATGTATTTTTCAAAACATATTTGTATATGTTTTAGCAATATTTGTAGAGAGGAACTACTTTTTAGCATATCCAATTTCTTAAGTTTTGTTAACAAAAGAAAACTGTTAGTTTTAAAAATTTTAAGCTCCCAACTAAATAAAGTACTTTTAATCAACTAAACCACACACAACAAAGGACCTATAATCCAAACTAAGCAAAAAACTCTTTCACGTGAGACAAAAAAAGTATTTTGATTACAGATTTTGGCTTCAGATTCAATTGACCAGAAACACATAGATCACCAAAACTGTTCTATTACTCACCAGCATCTGGCATGCAGTTGCTTTTTCTTCAAGGCCTGCAGTTTTAATTCCAAAACTCTGCTGATCACCTATGCTTACAAATTCCCAACCATCATCATCACTCATATTCTCCATATCTTGTGCTGTTATACAGAGGGGAGAAAAAATAATCTGAAAGTGCTACAAAATCATTTATGTCAATATATTTTTCAAGCAAATCATAATCTTAAACCTACTGTCTAAAAGAGCTACTTCAGGTTTAATGGATGCAGTCTTCATTAAAGGTCCCATGACAACAGGAAGGTACTGCTGAAACTCCTTTCCAAGAATTTTACACATTCTGGCCCATGCAGAGATCATGTAAGAAATCTAGAAAAGAAAAGGCAGAGTTTTCATGTCCCACAATTTATTTTAATGCCTACTTAAAAGGAAAGTATAAAGGAAATACATTAGAGAATAGGACTTTTAAAAAGAATGTCAGCACTCCATAAAGCTTTTTTCAAAGAGAAGTAATCCAATATGCAATCCATATAAAAGATGCATCTTTGAAAGACATCCCAAGTCTAACACCTTGACAGTACCTCTGATCAAAGTAGCTACATAAGTAAAAATGCAACAGCATAAGATTCATGATTGCATTACAGTGTCTGTTCTAAAAATTCCTTTTTTTCCTGAAATATTTCCCAGATTTACATGATAATACTGAGGCACATTCCTGAAAATGGTAAAATAGAACAAAAAGAAAAAAAGAGTGCAGTACTGTGTTTTCAGAGGAGTATTTGCCTTCAGATGTACTAGTCAAAATAGCTCTCTGCTCATTAGAACAGCTGCCTAACAAGTCTTGTTGATCTATTTATAAGAAGGTGACAGCAAGCTCAAATTTCTTCAGCAAATATAGGTCCTGGAAGTCTCATTTCCTAACCACACTTCTGTGAAAGATTCTAGGGCCATCTCAATGTCAAGTTTTGTAATACAGGCTGGATAATTAGCCTGAAAGGCTACGGAGGGGGCAGAAACATCATGTATACAAGGAATGTTTTCAATACTAACTAGCTGTAAAGAAATTTTAACATACCTGTGGATCATCATCTTCTAGATCACTGAAGTCTGTCTGTGTCTTCAATAATAGCTGCATTACATCTGATGCATCCTGCATAAACTAGAAACAGGAAACAACTATGTTTTTAAAGGCAAATTAAGATGCTATTTCTCAGAGACTTAAATGCTTACTTAATTTAAGCTTCTTCAGGCATCTACACACATACAAAACTATACTAAGTTTCC
This sequence comes from Lanius collurio, assembly GCA_020086605.1. Classification (NCBI taxonomy): domain Eukaryota; kingdom Metazoa; phylum Chordata; class Aves; order Passeriformes; family Laniidae; genus Lanius; species Lanius collurio. The sequence goes on along the minus strand of JACBWW010000007.1, from coordinate 3,267,302 downwards.
TTTGAACTGCATACATTTTGCCCCTGACATTGCCTAAATGAGATATTGCGGCATTTCTCCTATGGCAAAAAGAAACTTCAGTGTGACAAGAATTACTTCAGCTACAGTAAGATTCTATTGCAAATTTGTAAATCTAAGCAGCAAGACAGTCAACTCAATAATTAAAACACAAAGACAAGCACAGAAATCAGCAACAATACAGCTGTATGTTTAACAAGTGATTATATTAATTCAATGCTAGCACAGCAAAAAACAAAGACATTAAAAAATATATTTAGACCATCATATAACATCTAAGCTTACCTTTTCTTTGCCAACAGCAAGACCAATTAGACTGATGCATTCAATAGTCTTTCCTCGTAAAAGTCTTAATTCCTTCTGAACAGCATTTTCAACAATGTGTTTCAAGGAGGGCATAAATAAATCATAGTAGGGAACAAACTTCTCCTCTACTGTATCTGCAACTGATGCAATTGAAGTCACAACTTGCTCCAAAACTAGCTTAGTGCCTTTCTGTATCAACTTGGAAAGAGGAAGAATAAAGTGTTATATTTCTAAAGCACACATTTTACTGAGAAGCATGCCAAATGTAAAAATCTGCTCTTGCACTTGTCTGTTTAGACCAAAACCAGCAGATATGTATACTGGATCATTTCTGATGTCTTAGTTCAGCTATACTTATTCTGCCTATGTGACAAGATTACCCTCCATGAAACAATTTGTTCAATGTATTATACCTCTTGTAATTTTATCACCATGATGGAATGAAGATGCTTCACTAGATTATCCAAATATGGAATAAGCAGTGACTTGGGACAATCCTCAGTGAAGTTTATGAATGCTGCAGCCGCATGGGCTTGAACACGCTGACTGCCTTGATCCTCCATGGTTTGCAGAAGAGCTCCTATCACCTGAAAAAGAAATATTTCTTTTCAGAAAACAAGTTTCTGAAGGGATCCTAATTTTACCCCTTTTTTCCCCCCCTACAACTCTACTACTTGCCTTCTCATGAAATTTCTTTTGAAACCCAGGTGCAAAGTCAGTTGCCATTTGCCCAATAGCGTTACAAGCAGCGTATCTTACTCTCGGATGCTGAAAAAATATTTCCCTCAAATAGTTAACAAACAGTTGTGAGAACAGAAATGAAAACATTTTGAAATAATTACTAGAACTATACTCACAGGATCCTGAAGGAATAGCAAAACAAAATTAACTATTTCATTTAAAATTCCTTCCATCTGCTGGTGGCAACCTTCTCCAATGGCAGAGAGTGCCATCAAGCCAGCATGCCTGTACTTCCAGTCAGCTACAGAAGAGTAAAAATGAAGTGTTACTCATTTTGGAAGCTCCAAAGAACCACAAAGACAAATCACCTTTTCTTTTCAGGGGCTGGGGGACACAGGAAGAGATAGAGTGAAGAACAGAAGATGGAAAGGAAGTTAATGCATCTGCTTGATTTGTTAAATACTTTTCCATTTTCCTCATACATACTTCCAGAGATGCACAAAAAATTGAGTATCTAATCCAGGTCAAATCCAGACCCAGAAAAAAGAATTCTTAACTGCTGATAAAATACGTACATAGTACTAATACCTGGAAACCACATTTTAATTAAATGAGCTTGCCAGGCAAACATCAGGACAGTATTTTTATTTCCCTCTCCCCCTTCTTTTTTCTGTTTTTGTACCATCGGAAGAGCCCATACTTTCCTCGAGAAAAAAGTCTAATGACTCAAACAGTATCTAAATTTAAAACAAATAAATGATTTGCACTAAACTTTTCAGCAGTCTTCTCAATGTAAAAACATTAACATTCCACTTATAGATGTAAACTTTCCCCATCTCCAAGTCCTATTAGCCTATTCTCAGGATAGTGGGGATTGTTGAAATGAATTTTTCATGCCTCTCTCCTTTTTTTTTTTAGAAAATCTGAGAAATTCCAATTTGTTTTTCACAAAAATCTTTCTCTGTGCTAGAAACCATTGGGATTACAGAAGAGAAAACCAAAGGAATAAACGACCTGTGGGAAAGGCATGTTACAGAACTTATCTCCCAAAATAGCATAATATTTCATTATTGCTAGTAACATACTATGTTCCTGGAATGAAGAACAACACAATTCAGAGCAGTGGAATCCTGACACTCAAGCTTCTGTCTGACCAGGATAAGATGAAGTATCATCTTGACAGAAGGTACAACAGAAAAGCAGCAGCTTATTTCGTGCTATTTCAGTTCATTAGATGCTCCTAGTTAAGCCTACACCTCATGACTCTCACTGCATTACTGTAACCATGTATTCTAAACTTGAAATTAATGAATCTTCAAAATGAAACACAATCATCTTTGGACCGTCTGGCCACCCAATCAAAACTCAAAAGTCTTAAATTATTATTTCAATTAATACATGTGAGAAAGAAGGAATAAGAGAAGGAGAAGTTTGACTTCTGGGAGTACTGTCAGTATTTTCATCGAAATTACTTCATCTTTTTTCCCAACTCCCTTCCAGTGAGAGCCTTCAATCCAAACAACATCTTTTTCATTTCCCTTCTCCAAAGAGTATTAATGGTTATGGAAAGCTGTGACCCAGAAGAAAGCAAGCAGCAGACATGAACTGCATGAGCTCCACAGGAGTCAAGTCTTTCAGTGATTTGACTCCACACTTCTCTGAAGGTACTACAGAACTAGCTAGTTGCCAGCCTAGAAGCTATCAACACTTGGTCATGTTAGCCCATTTCCTTAATAAAACTTTCTTTAAGAAAAAGACTTAAATTCCAAACAGACTTTGTAAGTGTTCACACACAGCAGGTGCTACCTAGTAGTGCTCTGTTCCATACCCAAAATGCTAACAAAGCCTTTTCTGGGACTGGGTTTTAAACCAGGAGGGTAGAAATAGTATCCAGAACTTCTGTGTTATCTTCTAATCCAAAGGTGCAAATCACAGGCCAAGTAAAAGTGAGTGAAAGCAATGCACAGTATTTTTTTCAATAATTGGCTGAGCAGGCATTACAGGTATTTTAAGAGGAAAAGAAGCATACAAAGCAACTGATAAGAAAGAATATATGGGAACACCTCCTGAAACAAGTATTAAAATCAGCATACCAGAAGACAGCCAGTCTTCCAATGACCCCTGTCCATCAAATTCCAGGGGAAAAAACCAGCAAGTTTCGCTCTATGAACTGTAACGTATTAAAACTTCACTTAAATGCAGCACTTCTGAAGCAGCAAAAACACGGAGCTACAGAAAAACAAGCAGCCCTTTAGACAAACTTAAGGTACTGTGAGGGTCTGTTTAGGGATTTAGAGAGAATATTTTAAAATAAAAACCCTTTGAGTCTTCCCTTATTTTTATGTAATTCCCAGACTGTGTTTCAAAAAAATGTACTTTTTTAATGAAATCTCTGCTCAGCTGTCCAGAAAAAATGTTGCAATGCACTCTAAGTTTAATAAATCACAGTCTAAGAGAAGGTATAAACTCTCAAGTTCACAGCATTTACAGTTTTGCTGCTGACATCAAAAGTGGAAATGTATCATACAAGTCAAGTAACTAAACATGAAGATTTAAGAGGTATTGAAGTTCCTGGAAAGGACAGAATTGTTAAAAAATATATAAAAAAAATGCAGTTACTTACGATTCTGAAGCATTTGCATAATATGTTCTTTAATCATAGGCAAAACAAGTTTCCCTCCAAGTCCACATGCCATCCTGTCCAGTGCACTCTCACCAGCCACTGCATTGCTAAATATCAGTTACACAAGTATCAGTAGTTTGATATCTACAATGAAACAAGTAGTCCAACAGAGTGCCCTTTCCTGCAGTCCTAGTCTTCAAACTTCTGCCATACAAAAACATGAGCCTCTTCAAGTAAATAAACCATACCCAAACCTAAGAACACACACACCAGTCACAAAATAGTTATTTACTATACACTGAGACATTTGTTTTCTGCAGGTCACTGATTAAGTCTACTACCAAAAAAATTTGAGCCTTACTAGCACTAGGATCAAAGGTACAGACTGAATTTCACAGCAGTCACACACACCTAGAAAGCTGAAACTAAATTTGCAATGAATGAAACAATAATGGTGGCCATCACCTTTTTGTCACGAGGACATAAACCACTTCAGACTTGCTATGATTTAGGTGAACAGCAGAATTCAAACTTTGGCATACAACAGACCTTTCTTGTATGCCTGTACTCAGTAGCATGGTCTTCTGTCAATGACTCAGGCAGAAAACACCCAGTTCAGGTGAGGAATTTGTGACTCTCAGCCAGTTACAGAACTTAGAATAGCCAAATATTATCTGTGCAAAGTAATTTGTTCCACCCAATGGAATTATTCCCTACAGAAAAGCAGGAAAGTTTCCAGGATACAGACTGTTACAGTCTGGGTACAGCTGGCAATGTAATAACTCAAGGTTATTATAGTCCATCTTGGACACCCATGATGATGAAAAAGCCCGAGTAATGGCTCAGAAAGGGAACAATCTCCCTCTTTCTTTAAAGTTTCAGTCAGCTGGGTCAGAAACAGAGCTTCAAATTACTATGCTTGAATCCCCAAATCTCATCACAAACCATAAATAATCTAGAAACTCACATGTTGTGAACAAAGGTGATTGTGAAAAGACATGGACAGTATTGTATTTGTTCCTCAGATTAGTCAAGTTCAAATAAACAGACACATCACCAGCAGGACAATGGAGTATACAGGGTTAAACTGGAACAAATTCACTAAAGTTAATAGCAGCTTTCATCTGAAACTCCATTCCCTGAGCTCTTTTTTCCCACCATTAATTCACACACTCAGTTTCAAGAAATCAGTTTATCTCAGAAAAATGACCACACATCTCCCTATAACGTCTACAAGGCTTTTGCCAAGAAAAGAGGAAGTTGGATTAACCTCTTCCTCCTTCAGAATTGCACTCCTTTATGAAATCAGAGCAACAAAAAACTGGAAATGCTAAAGTATTCCCTGCTGCTTTTGTGTAGGCTGACTCACATCCCCCTTAATCAGATCCAAACACACCCTAACTAGGGCGCAGCCTGATGATCACTATCCTGTTCCTGAGACTGCACAAAAATTTCAGTCTTCTTATGAAGCTACAAAGACTCAAGCACCAGGAGACGTTAGCATGTCCATCAGCCACTGAGCTGTCCACAAAGATGAGTTTCAATGGTGGGAAGCACATAGCACCACTAGGAGTGACCCTGCTACAAGAAAAACTGCCCTCACACACATGATCAGCAGACACCAGCTCAGGTCCAGTAGTTTGTGTCTAAGCCTCAAGCTCTCCTATTACTCCGAGGGCCAAAGGAACTTGTTTTCTTCTTCAGGCCAAGGTTGTTGAGCATAACTTGTTTTTTGATCTGTGCTCACTCTACTTGTGACTTCTAACAAAGAAAAGGAAAATTGTCATTACAAAATCCGTAGGCAGCTAAGCTGTATTTAGAAGGACAAAGTTACTCTGCTAACAATAAAGAGAAAATGGCATGCCTCAAGTAGATGATTCAGCACACTTACTAAGCTGCCTAAAGCAAGCCATCTGAATAAATTTCCACACCCTGAAAGGCTTGATAAGGATTTGAAATTTAATATTCTATTCCCCCTTGAAATTTTACTAACCGAAAAGATTCAAATACTTAACAAACCTGAAGGTAATGGTGGTGTCTGACACCTATATAGCAATATTTCAACACTGAAGAAACAGATTAAAAGGGTATGGTCTACTGTGTGAGGGGGAGAAGAAAGGACTGCTCTCTTTCAATTTCATAATCAAAGGGAACTAAAAAAATTATTTTAAGTAAGGCAAAGATTAAACAGATTATTCTATAAATTCCTATGCATCAGTTCTACATGTGGCTTTACATGCCTGCTATCTATTAGAAGTTGCTTTACAGCTCAGGGTAAACCAACACCTCTTCTATTTTCTATTTTCCTGTGAAGATCTCTAAAAGTGTTCAGAGATAAACTGTCTCAAAACATTAATTACATATGAGTCTGGATGAGCCAGGTATGTCAAAGAAGTGTCTAGACTGGTAAATGAACATCCATGTCTTTATAGAAGTGTGGAGATTGTTACCTCCTACACCTATTTCTGCTTTCTTCTACTTCACTTTAACAGTAGTTGGACAAGAACAAATGTAACAGGATGATGTACACAAACCACTATTCTAGTAAAAAGTTGGAGCAAGCTACAAAGCATGCAGGAATAAGCAAATCCAAATGACAGAACATCTTGAGACGTTTCCTCCCTAACACACAACAAGATAAGCTATTGCTAGCCATACCAAGGGATTTAAAATAATATCAAAATGATAGTATTTTTGAACCAGGTGAAATCCAACAAGGAATTCTGCCATGCATGATGATATCCTTCCAAAGTCATCTTTCTTCTAAAATAATGCATTTTCAAGGGCATAAATACAGAAAAATACCAAGAGGTTGGCTGTAGAGTATTAAACAGGTCAATATGCTTCAACTTGGCTTCCAGCTAACTTCAGGATTAGCCCTCAGTTTAGAGGATTAGGAGGCACTGACTTCTGAACTGAGTAACATAAATGACAGAAAAAACAAAGGCTTTGGAAAGCTACAAAAGTATAAAACAGCAGAGAAGACATGCAACTTGTCTAATATGACATGCAACTTGCAAATATGAAAACTGAAATAATTTACTTCCTTGCTGAACATTACCTAAGTAACCTACATATAAACTGCTCATGACTGAAGGAACAAAATTATAATAGTTACTTGAATAAAGAAAAAGTAATGCACTGCAGGCATTTGCATTCTGCACTTTAAATATGCCTTTAGCCACAGCCTTGACAATATATTGAAACAACTGGTTTCATAATTACCTGTCAAAATCATCATCTGCAAGCTCATCTGCATTTGCCCAATCTTCATCTTCTTCCAAGTCAACCATCATTGCTAACATCTGAGGAACTGGAAAAAAGTTTTAAACTCAGTCTGATCTCTTAAAATAGATTCTCAAATAACAAGCATGAATTTTAGGTTTTCTCCTTTCAAAAATTTTTGAAGAAAAATAGCTCTTCTTCCTGTAGCAGATGGCCAAGTCTGTTAAACTGCATCAGCCAATAATTCAGAATTGATTGCCAGAAATGTATTTCCAGAACATTTAAAGTGAAAAAACTTGAGTGTGTAATGTATCAAGACACAAAAATTTTTTGCAAATCATGACAATTATGAAAAGCAAATTCCTTAATAAAGTCTATGTTTTTGAAAGCGTTAAAAACAGTGATATATGCCTTAAGAAGCCTGATGTATTTCCTTAATTTTTCTGAAACTCTGACATCATCCTTTTAACATTTACTAATGAAATAGACTATCAATTATGAAAGATTACTACTGAACCATTAGTTTTATTAACTTAATATAATTTGTTAGCTATATGTACAGTGGTCACTTACCATAAAACTTTTCTCTTACAGTGAGGCCATGGTCTAGAACTTGAGATTCCCTTTTTTCCACCTAATGCAAATTTTGCTTTTGTATCATGAACATATCTAGCAAATTATAATCCACCAGTTTTCCACTCCTACCTCTGTAGATTGATTCTGTCCATTCTTCTCATTTTAAGTCTTTATAGAGACTATTACAAAATCTCTATCACAGTATTAAACTACTATGCAATAAACATCACCTATTCTGAAGAGTTCTCAAAGGAGGAAGAAGCACAGTGCTCTGAGTATGCCAGCTCCTGTGCCCTTCAGAAGCACAAGGGGTGAAAAGTCCACCTTGCACTTTCAGAACACAGTAAGGCGCTCTTAAGCACTTCTTTACCTTGTACTACACACCAGTCGCTCAGAGCAGTTGTTTGAATTTAGTATCATTTATGCAACAAAGTTTCACTTTGAGCAAAGAAAAGGCTTCAGTCAAATACTCAGCCTTCAACCTACACATTGTGAAGACAGCCATCACAGCTAACTGCCCTTTACAGCAACCTACCTGAAAAACTCATATGCATCCAGTAGCTGTCCATGCTGCTAAGGAGACTTACTGGAACTGATCAAGTATACTGCAACTGCTGAATTTCATAATATACCTAAACTATTCTAACCTACCAGGGAGTCATCACCCTAAGCAAACTCACTACCACATAAGCTGGATAGATCAGAAACTTCTGGTCAACTGATGACAGAAAAAAATATTGCTCACTGACAGCATTGTAGGGCAAGTATCAAGAAAAGATCAAATTATGGATTTATTTGCTTGGTGTGTCTATGTATTTTCAGATAGAGAATATTCTACATCTGCAAAAACCTCCAGAGGGCTTTTATATACTATCAAGATAACAGACACTGTGATCTCTCTACCATGATGTCCTTGCGTCAGACTTTTATATACACTTATTAGCCATCAATAAAATGCTGAAGTATCACAGTCCAGAAGTTTTTCAGACACAGACACGCATAAGCACACACGTGAGAATCATGTATTGTCACAACACCTATGGAATATGGAAGACAAACATCATCAGACATAAATTCCAAAAAGTCCAAAAAGTCATGTCCGTGTTTGTTTCTACTAACAAACAAGGCTGAGAGCAAATTCTCATCCAATGTGCTCTGGCCATCATTACACCTAGAACCTACAGTATCTTGTTTCTTCTTGATGTTTTAGGTGAGTGAGGTTGTCAGTAAGAGTAGTTTCACAAAAAGCTTTTTAAAAAATGTAGAGTGTGCACAGAAATTTCAAAATTGTCCCAACAAGACCTCAACATTTAATTAACTTATAAAAAAGTTAAGCATAAGCCCACTGAGCCTGCTTCTTATCAGAGCAATACAATGCTCTGCAATCCTATGAGCTCAAGAATGGAAATCTTAATCACAGTGGACTCCTGAGCAGCTAACTGGCACACAGGACACACACTTGTAGACCAGCACTGTGCTCAGCAAAACCAGCACAAGATGACAATTTGCCTAAGTCCCAATTCTAGTGCGTATCAAGTGATCTAGCAACTTCTCAGTTGAATGAAAACAGAAAACCTTTTAAACTAAGACACAGAGCCAAGACAAAAGCAATCCTCTTTTGCTACCTTTTTCATCATTCCCTGAACAATGAACTGCTTTACTCGCTCTGCAAAATAAATGTTTTTCTCCTTAATGATACATTAATAAGACTGATTTTAGAATGAATTGCAAATGAAAGGCATTTCATTCCCATAGAGTGCTTTATCTTAATGGAAGTATTTAATTCCCAGGCAGCAACTAGCAACCCAATAATAGGAATACATTCTAAAGAGATGAGAGGTACTTCTGACCAAATAAGAAACTTGTAATGATGTGGGGCCAGAAAGTGTCAAGCATTAATAATTCCAACAAGCTACAGGATGGAGTGAAAATAAGAGTGTTCTGAAAATTTAGATTTCAAAATATGCTCTAAAAGTACCTCTTCTTTAAAAAACTATTGTACTAGCAAATAAAACTTCTTGCCAATATTTTAAACACTTAAGCCAAGCAGATCCATTTTACAACATTTTCCAACAGAAGTTTTATTATTTTAGTGACGTCTATACAACCCTCCTCAGCCTGAGTGCACACAAAAAAAAAATGCCTTTTATGCAAGTATCAGAAAACAGGCAAGAATTTAGACAAACCCAAATGTAAGAGGGAGGGAAAACCAAGCTACACTGCTGTGCCAGTGCCCTGATCTAGTAATAAAAAAGGTTTAAAAGGCAGAGAAACACCAGTGCAAACAGCACTGATGCTGGGGCTGCCCAGAAGACATTTATTTTTAGCATTTCAAATAATGCAAGATTTAAAAAGTGCTTCTTCAAAGACTTTACCATCTGCATTTTAAATAGACTAATTAGATTATTTCTATGTATTTATACCAGCATCTGATTTTTTTAATTCACAGCTCTAACTCAACATTGATGCTCAACATGCATGCTGAATTCCTTCAGTCTTTACATGACAGCAGCACAGAGTATCTGGCCTACATACCAAACTTCAAACGCAGAACTTCAGAATGAAATGCCTTTTTTTTGTTACAGTAAAGTTTTCCAAAGCCAGCAGAAAAGTAAGCAAGTAGTGTTTTCCTTAGAAACATCTAATAGTAAGAGTCCACTGCATTTTTATTCAAATATTTGGTGCTATATAGGCATGGATTAATTTATGAAGAGTCATAATAGAAAGGGGGTTACTCCATTAGGTGACATTGAATTGAGCTGCCTTAAGTTACCAGCACCAGCAAACTCTCAGTTAGATGTGGTTTTGCCACTGACCAACTGCCAAGTCAATTTAATACTGTAAAGGATGACTGTTTCAAGAAAGAAAACGAGGAAAATACTTACTGGCTTGTGCAATAATATTTGTATGCCTCCTCAGCATAGCAGCAGCAGTTTCTGACAAGGCCACAATTACTTCAAGTGCCAACTGACGCTGCATGTTACTGAGACTGGCATCTGCACACAACTACAACCCAAAAGATTAGAGTAAATGGTTATGACAGAAATTTTGGGGTGGAAAAAGTGATTCTTAAAAACATTCCTAGCTTTACCTTCAGAGTTAGTTGCAAAGTAGCTTCTAAATGTGGTCGTAAATACTTAGGAACAGAATCTGCAATTTCTACAAGGGACTTCAGAACAGAATCATCATTTTGGTAGCAGGAATCATTTAGAGCCTATTAAAAGATAAGATGGAGATAAGATTAAATAAAAACAAACAACATTATGAATAGGACCAGTGTTATAGAAAGAATTGTATTAATTGTATTCTTGTTTCTCTGAACAGCCTCATTTAGCATTAGTAGCTAAGCAGCCAAAGCCTTAGACCACACCTTACTGACCAGAGTAAACTTTTCTGTAAAAATTAATGCTTCTAACAATGAACTAGCTGATTCCAGCAGACAGAAACAGAATGAAGAAGATAAGAATCAAGAAGACAATTCCAAAAGAATGAAGCAACTTAATCAGAAGATCAGCCCTGCAACAGTGAAAACCAGCAAGAAATCAAGAGACCACCAACCAGAAGTAAATGGCTGGGGACTGGGCCATCTGGGCACACCTACAATTGAGAGGCATGAATTGCGATAGGGGTCCCTCTCTGGAGGCACCGGCTCAAGCTGTAACCTGAGAACTAACAGGATACAATTAATTGGAAGTCTTCACTCCAGCTTTCAGCAGGATACCAGAGTCAGACCCTGCTACAGTGACCTGTGTGCATAAATCCATAACATGATACTATGCAGCATTCAAAATGACAAGTTTTCTACAATTAAGTTATGGCTCACAATGTTCAAATGTAATGCTGCAGACACTCAGAAGGAATTAAGGTCACATATCAGAGGCACCAACATGCAAAACCACTGAATTCTGACAAGAACAACTTCAAAATCCACTTAAAAGAAAGTAACTCTGGCCAGAAGAAGGAAAATGAGCCTAACTCCTCTTTTGCCTGTTATGTGAGAAAAGTTTTGAATAGCTTATGCTTATAAACACCAGGAATCACAAGATTAAAGAGTTTTTTTCCAGACATCCCTCCAGAGACACAAAATTGGAGCAGACCTTTCAGCTTTCAGTCACAGGACATGGAAAAGTGACAAAGAAATCAAGCTTTTTGCCCCCATTTTTCCTATCCCATATCCACATTCTGAAAAGTAATTTAGAACTTACTTTTAACTGACCAGGGTGATATTTTAGAGGCAAAACAGAACATAGTTACTCAATGGTGTTAGAATCTAGAAGTAAACAAAGCTCCAAAGAAAAAAGCCTTTTTAGACACACTTCTGGGATTTTGAAAGGAATTTTCATTAGCAAAGTATTTCATGCCTTCCTAATGTTGAAACATTTTGAAGTGACTAACTAAGTAGCTTTTAATATTAAAGTCTACAATTCAACATTTTTGATAATGGCACTTATATAACCCACACTTTCAACACAGAAGCAGCACATTCTAGTATCAGAAATTTTCTGGGGAAAAAAAAATCTGTCACGGTTAAGGCCTTTTGGTCTACTAGTTACCACATCCTCTGAGTCTCTCAAAGCATAATGTAATATTTACTGGAAGTTTCTGCAAAACTGTATTTTATACCCACTGCAGCTCTGACAGCTTTTTAAAGCAAGACTGGTTTTCTGAAGAAAGCAGCTCCAAGTGAAAAGTGAGCCCTAAAAGGCAGAGGCACTTTCCTGTAGTATCGAACAACACCCAGAAGTCAGTGAAGTTCTATGGGCTTTTACCTCCATTGCAGGATAAGGCTTTGGGTAAAAGTTTCAGCTGTCAGTTTTAAAAGTTCAACTTCCAGCATAACCATTATAGATCTTGTACTGAAAGGACTGATATGCCAAGTCAGAATTTTATTTTTAGCTTTTTTACTGCATCACTATTTCAACAAAATTAATTTCAACAGCAACAAAAAAAGCATCCAACTGTCTCCAAAGGTCACTCACCACTATTCTAACACATTCCTATTTATAAACTCGGATCTTCATATCCATCTTGTGTTACCACAGCCAGAAAATCTAGTTTTTCTTGGAGTAAGTACTTCAAAAAGACAAATTTCATAACACAGCTCTGTGCTCTGTATTTGCAAAATAAAGCTTGAAAATGCAAGCCGAGTGCATGCATTTTTATGGAGTCTAAATAGTCCAACAGTAGCACTGAAGTTATAGCACGGAGTGGGCTATTAGCCCAAAATCTAAAGCCCACACATTATTTAAGTGCCAAACATCAAGACAAATGGTATGACCACTCCAAACCCTGCCTTGCCCCCACTGACACAGTACTGTGTTACCAAGGTCCTCTCAGGCAGTTACAACTTTTAAACAAAATTGTTACTGACAAAGGCACAGACAGGGACTAACCACCAAATAAAGACTTCAATATCAAAGCACTTAACTTATACACACTACAATAGCCCATTTTCAAGTTCAGATGATTTGAATAAATTCCTCTCAGTTTCCATTTAAGATCAAGCAGAATTCCATCAGTTACAGACACCAGTAGATTTGGCACAATTTTTCTTCAGCTCGCCACAAAGCATACGCAGTTTACAGCTCACACTGTCAACAGGAACCTGCTGTTCTGACTGTAGTGAGAAGTCTGTCTTTAATGTAAATTTAGCCTAATTTAAAATCATCAGAAGTTCACTTCCTCTGTTAGCATAGTTGCTTCCACTGTTTCTTGATATAGACTGGGAAGTGTACTGTGAACTTGTCATCCTTCAGAGCTCAAACCATTTCTGTCTCTGGTTTGGCTACCAATAGGTTTCTCTGCAAAATTCTTACACTAGAATTTCAAGTTTTGCTTAAATTCATCCATCCAAGAGATCTAATCCAGCTTCAGAAATTATATGAAGCTTAAAATGGCATTTTATTTGCAATTTCCTAATTAATCAAACAATAGAGATAATTTCTACAGACTCTTGTTTGCAGTCTGAGAATCTACGTGCAGAATAATTCTGTTTTCCTCTAAATTGAAGAGATACAGGATATCACAGGTCCATGAATTCACCAATTACAGACTACGTCAAATCTCAGGGCAGCCCATATTTAAACTGTATTTCAATATCATGGTTAATTTAAAAGCTGTATGATTTTGACCTATATACCTTACAAAGAATTTTAACCCATTTATCTCTGTAACACTGTGTAAGTTAATCAGCACTGAGCTATCTTCCTTAAAACCCTATCAATTATCCTCTGTTTGCAAAATTCCTTATTAGTCTCCACTTAATCTCACTGGCGACTGTCTGGCTAACAGGCTCAGTTAATTCAGGTCTCAGCAAAAATGCACAATTTTGTAGACCAATAATTTACATTTGGTACAGTCAATTCAGACAGTAATGACACATTAAGTGTTACTTGTTTGGTTTCTTACCTGCAAGATTCCAGGTAGCAAGTCTGCAAAGTGTTTAAGAAGGGGAGCATTGAGCTCATTAGCAAGCACAAATGCAGCTGCAGCTCTAGCAGACAAAGTCTTGATCTAGAAGACACAATTGGAGAAAAATATGAGAAACTAGTATTGAAACATGCCTTTGTTAGTTTTCAACATGGGATTTTACATTTTACTTCAAATTATGGTAAAGTGATAATGAAGACCTTCAGCATCTATGTCGTCTACAATACAAAAAGTTTATCATATTTTGAGCTGGCAAGTATTCCCTAGTTTCTCTTTTTGTTTTGGTGATTTTCATTTATTGAAAGAAAAGAGGAAAAATCCCTATTGTTTTCAACTTCCATCAAAACTTCCAATCTGCATGCAAGTGTCAGTCTCATTTTTCAAGAAGTGTGATCTAAGTGTTTAAGACATGCTTCTTTAAAGGCATGACTTGTGGTACTTTTGAAAATGTTACTCAGTTGACTTTCAAAGGTCAGAAAAAATAATCCATAGGGGAGCAGCAAACTGAACCCATATACCACAGCAGGGTTTCCTATCCTTGCCCAGCATTTTCCACGCAAGAGAAACAATTTCAAAGTACAATTCTCCACACAAATCAATTAATTTGAAGCCTTCCAAAAAAGCAAGGCTTGCTTACACACCCTTAGAGCAAAACATGCATGAACAGTTCAAGAAGCTGTCTTATATTCAGAATTTTGACACATACCATGTACACAGTGTATGTAGAAACACTACAGACTTATAAACACAAAGGCCAGAAAGAGAATTTAACAAGGAGTTTCTGACCCCTCAATGCTGCTGGCTAAAACCCCATCTGCTTGGGGCCACTGCATCTGGGTTTCTCCAAGCATAACTAGGGAAGAATCTGGGCCTAAGCAACACAGATATGAGCAGCCAGCCAGCCTTAAGACCATGAAAGAGTCTGAGCCTTTTGTTTTGCAGCAGGCATAGTCAAAACTCTGTATGTATATCAGTTTCAGGTAATGCAATTCTTTGGCTGAAATCTATGGTTTAACCCTTATGTTTGAGACTCCTGCACTGAGTTTGTATGCTTAGAACGTATTAAAAACCCAAAAGAACATAAAGGTCTTACTGAGGGATGCTCCTGATCTTGCATACACTGAACCAGCATTCTCTTAATGACATCCAAATAGTGTTGCTGTTGATTCCCAAAAATCCCAGGAAAATTCCTAAGGACAAGACCAAAACATTAATAAAAATTCACACAAGATAAGGTTAAACTACTATTTCAAACAACCATTGTTTAAGTTACAGATTGTAATTGTACATGTTAGAGTTAAGTAAGCCACAATACAACAAGTAAATGAAATAAATATGATTGCTATTTAATTCAGTTGTAACATTTTTTCTTATTTGTTTGGACATGATTTGGCTATCCTACAAAAAAGTAGCTTACCAGAAAATATGCAGAGCGGCCTCACGCAATCCCACATTCTGAGAGCTGACAGAGTCAAATAAGAATTTCAGAACTTCTGGCCACTGGTTGTTGCCATCTTCATCTACATTAAACACAACAAGGTTTTAGGAAAAGCAAACTTTAGAGTGGTGAGATCTCAGCTGCAAAGGAAAACCAGTCATCACTACTGAAATTAATTTAAAAGACCCTGAAGACATGCCTAAGTCACAATGTAAAATATTGTGAAATGTTTAATCTAAAAACACTATAGAACAGAAGATGATCTCTGTTTGCTGCTATATAGCAGCACTCAAAAAAGGAAACTGATGCAGTGTTCAGCATAATTTATGACAATTTACATAAAACTGGATTTATAAACCTTAATACAATCCCACCTAAACATGAGCAATTTAAAAAGCAGAGTATAAGAATCTTATTTTTATCTGGTTAAGGATAATGTGAACAAATATTAGGTTCTATTATAAGCAATGGAATCAGTTAGCAGATCATGCGCAAACACCTCAGCAGGACTAGACAACAAGAGATACAAATACAACTACTATCAATACATAAACATTTTACCACAATATCAACTTATATAAATAAATTACCTATTAAATTCCTGGCCAATTCAGCAACTATGTCACATATTTTCTTTCTCATAGTGGACTGCACTTCTAGCTGGATGAAGAGCAGCAATTCACTTTTGACCGATGTCTGGTCCTCAGGTGACAGAGCTGGATAAACTTCTTCAAATGAAGATGACAACAGGCGGCGCAGAAGGACAGCTGCCATCTGCCGAGCCTGTCGAAGGAGAAGTATGTGTGTTGAAGCGTTTGATACGATAATCATGCTCCTACAAGGGAACACTGACATCATGCTTCCAAATGACACTTCCATTGTGTAACTTCTTTGGTGAAGGGAATGTCTTTCAAGCAATAAATGACAATTATAGTAGCAAAAAATCCATACTAAAGAAACATCAGCTTATAACCATGTTTCTGACAATTACAGCTCTTCAAATAAATAATCACAGCACTGAGGTATTCAGGTTTTTTCTACAGCTGAACTTCAGACATATTTTGTAGCAAGTTAGGGACTCAGCTGTGTTATTGAAACATCTTTAAAGTATGCATTCTTTCTATTTTAAATGGTCTAATGAGGTCATTATAATCCAGACAGGTTTTTTGGGATTAAAAAGTGACTTATTGGGACAACATTGTCAGATAATTAACCTGTAAACTCTCCTTTACTTTCTCAAACAACTAAACTTAAAGCTAGATTCAGGAACCTACAGTTAGAATTTGGCAAATAAAACTCTTCTCTGAACAATAAAAAAGCCACATATGCAAAAAAAAACAAACCAAACCAAATCCATATCAAAACAAAGCTTTCGGAGTCTTGCAGCCCTAGGATGAAACTTATTTCTTCAAATTTGAACTTAAGCATGGCAACCTCAAGACCACATATTAAAATCTTGTTTCCTGTATGCATACACCTATTTCACAACAGTATCATTTACATATCTGTATTTATTTACAATTGTACATGATCTAGAAGCAAAAAACATTGCTTAATAATTCAAAATTAATAGAGCAACACATGCAGTAAAGGCAAAAAGAACATGAAGCTCTCTGAATAACTTAATAGAATGTTCACCAGCTGGTATTTCTTTAAGGACACACAGTAACTAAAAATCACCACTGAAACTGGTAAAGTTTAACAAATGTAACAAAACCTTATGTGTGGTGAACTCTCCCAAAAAACAATCCAAAGTCAATTTTTTTCCTACTATATTCTTATTTAATACACACTTGAATTGACAGTTTCACTTATAAGCCTTTGAAATTCAAAAACATTCAATAAGCAGCAAAAGTAATCAATTCCAATTTCTCAGTTATGTTACTACAACAAAACATATAGATGTGAAACCCAAACTGCTGCGAAGTGTCAACTTCTAACATATCCTGTAAATATCAGGTATTGGTAGAACATCCCCCAAGATACTATTCTTATGTTCTACAGTCTCCAGACTCACTGTGTCTTTTTCTACCTAGCTCTCTTCTGTACAGCTAAAGAGTAGTGCACACAAAGTGTCTCTGCAGAAGGAAAGGAGTAGAACTAGACCCAATTCTTAATCATTGCTTATCTCCTCTTCACCATCTTCAGTGTGGACTAAGGCCATCACATATGTAGGATTAGCTCTTCCCTAGTAGATCTAAGGAAGGCAGCAGGTGAACAGTGACATTGCCCACCTGTGCTGTAGTTCCATCAGAAGCCAAGATTCTCTACCAATCAGCTGTCACACAAGAACTCAAGTTTGGAAGGACATTCTTTCTTCACTGCCTGTGGGAATCTCACTAACAGTATGTCCAAAAACTTTTAATGGTACAACAATATAATTCTTTCTCTCTCCCATCCTCTGGAGCACTAATGTTGGGTAGGATTAAATTTTTCCTTATTAGTATGGCAAACTTGCATAGAAATGCCTTGAGTGGGGAGCAAGTTTACTGGGACTAAACACAGCACAAACTCTAGTGTTATGTCTTCCCTTACTCAAGGCATCACGTTTCAAGGCATATTTCCTGACATCCAATAATGACTCAACTCACATTGTATTATATTCTCTCATGAAGTAATAATAGGTGGACAGACAGGGAATAGAGGTTGAGAGCTTTACGAAAACAAGAATTTCAAACTCCAAAGAATTTAAAATAAACAGACTGATTGCAAAGTAAAAACACAAGTAGCAAGGCATACAAAAAGACACAAGATCAGCACTACATGAATTATCTCCTGGTTATAGTTACTAACTAAAGAAAAAAAATCAATCCCAAAATCCCTAAAGCAAAGTCATGTGTTTGAAGCACTGACAAATGAGCAACTGACTTCTAATAATAAAAAACTGGCATATCTTTCTCAGCATATATTCACTTACATATGAAAACTATCATTGTCAATTTAATTATGACAAACATGGCTGAATTAATGACACCTTCTGGGCTGCTTCTTCTACTCTAATAAAGAATATATGTATTTTTCAGACACCCCAAAGGTTCTTTTATGTTTAAGTATTTCAAGATATGTACTCAAACAAGAATTTTAAAATCCTGCAATTTAGTGGCAATAGCTTTTAATGAGGAGAGGAACAATATAAAGCGTACATCCTCAAAGAAGAAATTCCAGCTACCAATGAAGCATAAAAAGAGCACATTTTTCCCAGCTTTGGGTCTTCTGCATGTCTAAATTACTGAGATGCTCACATACAACTGAAGTGTCAAAATTATTAATATAAAAAGTAGTCATAATACTCAAATTTCAGGTATTAAAAATGTTCTAGTATTTTAGGGATGACGGAACCAAGGCACGAGAAGAAAACCAATTTGCTGAACAGGGCAGCAGCAGAATTATGAACAGCAATCTGGGACACTATGCTCTTCATTGGTATTCAAAGCATCCATGTAATCCTACATACTTCATAAGAAAAAGTCTGACTATCTCGTGTAGCACTGTCACAGTGATTTTTACTTTTGTTTCACTGTTCCTTTCAAGTCCTCAAGGAAGAAAATATGTAGGGATGGAAGTAAAGAACATTTAGGACATGATCAAAAGATGGACTTGCACAATGTCATTATGGGGTCTAGTCCAACGTGGAATTCAAAGCACAGAGCGCCCAAGGTGCACAGACAACCCAAAGGCAGAACTGTGGTGCATCCTTGGGCTGCCTTCTTTCCCAAAAGCTGAACAGGAAGCTGTCCACAACAGCAGTCTTCAAACTAAGAAATGCATCCCTTCATGTGACAATATGGGCAGAGGCTGGGGAGAGGTCAGGGCCCAAGAAGACTGTGAATAGTGCAGAAACAGTTTTACAGAGTATTTGTTATTTTATCAGTCATCTGTAAATTAGGACACAATCAAAACCTGCCAATCCAGAGAAAACCAAGAAGAAATAAATGCAGGAGAAAATGCAGAACTTCTGCTCCTCTCAAAGATTTATGCAGTAAACCAAAACTGCAAAGTAACAGCTTCTAACATCTAAGACAAGTCCTAGGAATAAAACAAATCAAATAAACTGTGAATATATATCACCTTTCTGCACAGCCCTTTAAAATGCAGTTGCATAGAAAGCAGAATCCTAACTTTGTAACAGGGAGACTACAAATCCAGGAAGTAAGGACCTAGGTTCAAGCCCCTCCTCAGACTGAGGTGTACAAACTTGCACATCCCCTGGCACTGAAGTGTTTTAACTGCTCAGTCAGATGCTTCCCTCCACTTCAGTGAACAGTGTTGCTTTGCTATTAGGAAAGGATGAAATAAGAACAGAGAAAAAAGATGACTATTTCCATAGTTTAGGCATCTGGTTAGGAGAAAACTGTTATATAGTTAGTTAAAAGAGTTATTCCTAATCTATCTTAAGGGTGTTTTCTATGACAAATGCAAGGGGTACTGTGAGCATGATCTTCATCCTTGTTTTTTCATTTAAATGCCAAAACTATTTGGTTGCAGAGCCAGGATTTCCCCAACTGCTGTCTGAATAGTCCTACAAATCTTGTACTCTCTACAACACAGACACCCAACTCATGCAAATGTGATGGAGTATTTTCTTCAGCCTAGTTTTCCTGCAAGGAGGTAAAGCAATACAGAGGCTTCAAGCTGAAGAGAGATCTGAATCCAGCTTTCACATAGCCTGGACAAGGGATATTTAAAGTTCTGAAGCTCCTTCCAACATCCTGCGTTTGGTGGTGCTGGTACATTCAATGTGTTCAGAGGACACATATCAGGCCCAAAGCTCTATCCACCAGTGACATGCAATATTCTGCTTAGCATTTGGATCCATATAAAACATATGCAAAAATTACCTGTGATACCAGCACCATATTAATTATGCACAGAATGTTTCCCAGCATGCTTATATGCAGTGTTTAGATTGAGCATGGGGATTACTTCACTTAAGCTCTAATTAGGCTACTAAGTACTTGGATTTACAGGGAAGAGAAGGTGCTTGTAGGTTTTATTAATCAGGATTTTTAGAGTCCAGCACCTAATGTTTACTTATGTTAAGAGCTAACATTTAAACCTTTCTTTAATTAAACCATTGGTGGAGTTAAATGTCAAGTTATTCTACAAATGTTACCCTTTGATGTCTTTGGCAAGAGTAACTTCTATAGGTGAAACGTTTTTTGTGTACTTTGCAAGTTGTAATCCAAGTCATTAGCAAGATTCCTAAGTTTTACACTGGGTTATTTCCTTAGCTGATGTAAAGGGAATACAATCAGCAAACACATGGAAAAAGTATTTATTTACACTTTGTAATAACACTGCTCTACAGCTTTCTATCATTTGAAACATCTCAGAGGGACAGAAAGGAAAACTAGACACCTCTTATGCAACCAGTTGCTAGTAGAATATTGAGGATTCTGCCAGAAGAACACAACTTTGTAGATCGATAAACATCAGTATGAGTAAGACGATACTTTCTTAGCATTAAAAAGCAGAAATAACAACTAACTCTAAATTGAATACAGTCTACCAGGAGAGATTGTTATCTATAGAGAAACAGCACACTTATGCTCTAAGAATATTGTTCAGAAATTCCATATGCTACATCTTTCCAATGCTCAGTAGAACTTTAAATCTGAAAACCTAAAAAAGTAAAACATTTTTACTTTTAAGTGACTCGAAAATTTGTAATATCTTGAAAGCTTACTAGTTTTTCACTGCCTGTACAAGTGAATGTTAGTTTTACCAGTAAGTACTTTAACTGATTGCTGAAGTTGTGAGCCTTTACAAAACCAAGGAGTAACTAAAAGGCACACCTACTTTATGCCCAGATTAAAAAATATATATAATGCTTAGACTGCTCTCCACTTATTTTATAATACTGCTAGATGACCTAAGAAGCACTTTAAGTTTCAGACAACACACAAGTTTAACATGTTTAGGGTTAATTTCTCAGCTGTAACTTGAAGAAACATGGCTGTAAGTCACATATTAGTTACATATTTAATGAAAAATAACATTCATTAAACAAAGCACACAACAGAAAACAATGGAGATACAAGCAGTTACTTACAAAAAACTAAATATCCTCCACCAAAAAGTCTCAGCTAGTGAATTGGGCAAGCAACAGACAAGATGAGGAGTGACCCCTCTACAAATGAGCAGTAAATTAAGATGCTTTAGTTAACGCCAAACTTGCTCATTTACCCCAAGATGATCAGCACTGATTTCTTCCCCCCTTCTCCAAGTCGCCCTGAAAATCTGCACAAATCCAAGGTTATTGAGCCATACCTCCTCGGGAGTAGCGTTGTTCCTGATTGCCTGCAGGAGGTAAGTGATCTTTGATGGGCCCGGAATAGTCTCGTAGGTCTCCTGCATAAAAAGGGATGCAGTTTATTATAAACATTTGTTGGAAAGCATGTGTTAAGCACTAGTATGAATTGACTTTCCTTTTAAAATAACATCACTATCCATCCAATCTAAAAAAAAATAACATAGCAGAAAAAAAATTAAACCTATCAAAATAAAAATTTATGACCTATTTTGAAATTATGAGTAAAATCTTAGTTACCCAGTAAGATCTGTCGTATCGGAATGATCTGCATATGCATGACTTGCCACTTAAGAGATTAGTTACAAAATATAAATAGAACATAAACACGTAGAAATACAACATACAGCAAACATACCCTACTGGGAATCTGTCATAGCTTTTATCATATCAAAGAATTAAAAATTTTGGAAGCCTGAGACCAAGCTGCGGCCAGCAGGTTAATAATCACAGACAAATGTATAGCCCAAAATTTAGATTAGCTCTGGTTTTGAACCTTTTTTTACCTTCTACAAATGTTATGCGGCAGCCACACATCTCAATCACACATTTTGAATAAGAACATCTTATTTTTAAATTCCTGAATTTATTTTTAAACTTCCTGAATTTCAGAAAGAGAGGCTATTTAGTCTCCTCCTTAGGAAAACCTTCTTTAAAAAATGAAAAGTTTAATGAGAAGTTATGTTGTCTTACATGCTTCTGGCATGCATTTTATTCACTACTCCTTTTAAAATTACCTTGTTACTTAGAAGCTAGAGTGAAAACATAGCAAAACAACTTTTGCTATCCAAAACATGGTATATGTGAGCATTGTGAAACTCTAAATGCCTTTTTTTTAATATACTAAACCGATGTAGGTAGGAGCACAAGAATTACAAGCTAAATAGCAACCCCTTATAACGTTCAGCAATAGTTCTATACTTAGTAACTCCAAGTTACCTTTTGTGGACAGTCTTGAAGAAGAATTACTTCACTCTTTCCAAATATTCATTATCCCACCCTGAACTCAAGGAATGAGCCTACTCTGCAAAGCTCAGGTTCAGCTCCATCAGTTCTCTGCCTGCTTACTTCCCATCGGTAGCACTGTAGCAGCTACTTCCAATTCCCTAACAAACTCTTACACAACTTGACAGGCTACCTGCCATTTTCAATAAAGTAGTATTGCATTTAATATCGGACATCATCTTCCTCCTCTTTCTGTACCTGCTTCCTAGTAGGCCTTCTTCACAAAGTCAATCCTCATTTCATATTCTCTCTAGTTGCCAATATACACTCACAGTCAATGAGACTCTGAATCCCCAGTGAAGCCCTGCATTTAATCTAATCATTTCATGGAGATTGCAAAATTAAATGAGGTTTAGGGTCAGAATAGAAGGTTAACCTCTTCCATGAATGTATATATTTATATTGCACTATTACCTACAAATACAAAAACTAATACAGATACATGAAGGTTCTCTGAACCCAGGCCCAGCATGGACTTGAAGTTACACTTTCACAGAGAGATGAAACACAGTAAAAGCTGGCTTCCCTGGTGTCAATTCTGATAAACATAAAATTCTATTTTGAGTTGTTTGTTTAACTCAATAAAAATGGCAGCATCATAAGCAGTTCTTCAAGTGTATAACTCTGTCAATTCAGTAAACTCAATTCAGAGGATGCTAAAGCAAAGGGGCATAAGGAATACATGGCCAAATGCAGAAGCTTCCCTCTGAGCTGGTGGCAATCTTCTTTGCTGGCCCTACCTATCTTACTACCAGTCTTGCCCACACCCTAACTATGTACCTGGATCCTGCTACATCTTACTGTATTCTTAAAGTTCACAGTTAGTTCCCCAGTTACCTTATACAGAAGCACAAATTTCTCACACACCATGACCAACTTGCATAACACACACAAGAAAATGCCTATTATCTACACTTACTACTCAGGTTCTCCCAAATCTGAGCAATGCACTTAAAAAAAGAGCATAAAATCACCAAAATAAAGTAAATAAAAGTTTCTCTATCAAAAGACAGACATATGAGTAAGACAGGTTTTCATAGTCAACAGACAACATTACAGGATGGATGATAAAATGAATCAACTAGATTTCAGTCAACTAGTCAAGTTAAGTTATGAGCATGCTAGTTCATACACATAATCACAGAATGTTTTGGGTTGGAAGGGACCTTAAAGACCATCTAGCTCTAAACCCTCTGCCATGGGCAGGGACACCTTCCACTAGACCAGGTTGCTCAAAGCCCCAGCCAGTCTAGACTTAAATACTTCCAAGCACAGGACATTGCAGCTTCTCTGAGCAGTCTGCTCCAGTGCCTCATCACCCTCACAGTGATGAATTTATTCTGTTTATCTAAGCTAAACCTGCCCTCCTTAAGTTTAAAGCAATTGCCCCATGTCCTATTCTACATGCCCTTGTAAAAGCCCCTCTCCACCTTTCTTGCAGGTCCCCTTTAGGTACTGCAAGGCTGCTCTAAGGTCTCCCCAGTCTTCTCCAGACAACCTCAGCTGTCTCAGCCTGTCTTTCACAAGAGAGCTGTTCAGTCCCTCTGACCATCTTTGTGACCCTCCTCTGGACCCACTCCAACAGGTCTACATCCTTCTTGTGTTAGGGGCCACAGAGGTGGACACAGTACTCAGGTGGGGTCTCACAAGAGCAGATTATACACATAAAATGAGTTTGGAGTCATCAGGCTTTCTTCCTCACCTTTTTTTTTTAACAGCTTTTACTACAATCCTCCCAAACAGGATATGACTCTACATCTCCACCAAGTTCAGTCTTCAACTGAACACCTCTCATTCTCATTTCAATGACCAAACCTATCTGAAATACTCTAAGACTGCTTAGTTCCCTGTCTAACCATTTCTCATTCTTACTGGTTTTCACTGGAGACAAATGAAAACCTGCTATTCAATTTACCTGCAGTTACTTGAATTCTTTATGTTTTCAATACTACCTTCCAACAGTAAGTACACTTTGAAGAACTGACTGGACTATGCTAAGGTTCAAAACCAAGTACGAGTCCTGTATGATTTTAGGAAGCAAATATTTTATAGGGTATGCAATACTTTTATCCAAAGAAATCTTACTTTAAGAAATAGACAACTTAAGTCAGTCTAGCTACACTGTAGAGATATATTTGTGTTTCTAGGTAAAAGTTCGTTAATCCACCATGAAGACTAAGGGTGGTTCTTCACAGCGATGCACGGTGGAAAATAATGAGACAACAGGCATAAATTGAAAAAAGGAGGTTCAGACTGGAAGAGGTTCAGATCTCTCTGTCCTAATGAGGACAGTCAAGCAGGAGTGAGTAACTCAAAAAGCTTGTGCAGTCTCCATTCTTAGAGGTTTTCAAGAGTTAGCAGGACAAAGCCCCAAGTGACCTGATCTGACCTGATAGTTGACACTGCTTTGAGAACAACAGACCTCCTGAGGACCCTTCCACTCTGAATGATCCTAAATCGTAAAAGTATTCACAGCACATCCTGCAAATATGCAGAAACTAATGCCAAATTTAGTGCAGTTCAACAAGTAAAAAGTTATACTTCTCCTTGTATTTTTATAGGAAACTAACAGACTTGAAAATCTTGGGTATCTATCATGCCAGTTAAGTTTCTTTTTCTGATTGACCATAGTGCATATGTATCTATGAAGATTAAAAACAACTCCAACTCAGTTTCAAGCAGGTTTCTGACAAAATATGCCAGTTCTAAGAACCTGTGTTTTAGAGTTTTTATCCACTGTTTTATTTCATAGGCATTACAACACAGCTGTGCTATGAACTTGCTTTGATATGATTCAATAAAGTTCAAAAACTTTCTAGGTTATATGTAGGCAGTTGAGAAGAGCAAGAAATTCAGCTTCCAGGGAATGGCCTCCATTGCAGCTCTATGTTCAGGAATGTGGGAATAATTCTTGCTGACTCTCTAGAAAATGTAGTTATCAATACTGAACTTCACTAGCTTTCTAAAAATTTATGTCTCCCCTCCTTCCCACTCTCGATTCATATCTGAAGAATTTTCACTGCAGCATCAGGAATAATGCTTTTCATTCTTCACCAAACAATGCACTGAACTCTGCTGACCGTTGGAGTGATGAGAGCGATAAAAGACCCGATGCAGCCATGCAGCGGGAATTCATGCTAAACCTAGACGCTGTTATTTAATTCAACGGGAGAGATTCCCCACCAGGCTTGACAATGGAGCCTTAAGCATGACAGAGAGAAAGAATTAACGTGGCTTAACCGCCACAAAGAATTTCAGCTGAAACAACACGTCTGAAAACTTTTTGCTGATAACAAGAGAGACTCAGCATATTGAAAACACTTCTTTTGGGTGAAATACTTCTTAGCTGACGAAACACTTGAATACACACGCGGCTGTTCCGAAAAGTTAAAAAACCAAACTACTGTGCGGCAACAGAGAAGGACCTCGGTCCCGCTCCTGCCGGCCAAGTTGGGGCGGGGGCACCCGCCCTGACCTCCTTCGGGAAACGCCTCCGCTCCCGAGCCACCGAGAGCCAGCCCCCCCCCACGCTACTGCCGCCACCGGCTTATGGCCCCCCCTGCGCGGCGGGGCCGGGGCCGCACTCCGTCACGCCGGGCGGCTCAGGCGGAGCCAGCCATGGGTAACGGGGACAGGCAGCCCCTGGGGACGGTCCCACACGGGCCCCGGGGGGGCGGTCTCGAGGCGGGCGAGGGGAGAGAGCGGTGCCGGACACGCCGGGGTGGGCGCGAGGGGAGTAACGGGACCCTTCGCGCCCTCACGGGCCAAGGGCCGGCACGGGCCCTGCGCCTGCCAGGCAAAACGGCCACCACCGCCTGGCCCCTCCGCCCCGACCGGGGAAGGCTCGGGCCGCCCCGGCGGCAGCTGGTGCCGCTGCTCACACGTGGGGCTTGGCCGGCCCCGCCGCCTCCCTGCCCCCCTCCCTTCCTTCCTCCCTCCCTCCCTCCAGCAAGGCCCGGCGGGTCTGACAGGCCGTCTCGGCGGCCGCTGACGCGGCGGCCCCGTTACCTCGGCCTGCTTGCGGACCGCATTGTCCGGGCTGAGCAGGTTGCCGAGGAGGGCGTAGAACTGCTCCTGCTCCGTCGCCGCCATTGCTGCAAGAGGGAAGGAGAGGGAGGAAGGGGGAGCGCCGGCCGTGCCGCCGGCGGGGGAACAAGGGGCGGGGGAACAAGGGGCGGGGCCGCAACGCCAGCCGCGCTCCCATTGGCTGCGGCGCACGGAGCCTCGCCCCCGATTGGCCCTGCCTCCCTTTGACGTCCCGGCGGCTCAGGGCGAGGCGGGCGGCGGGGAACAGCGGTTCAACCAACCCCCAATGTGGGTTCGTCTCCTCGCGTGTCATTGGTGCGCCTCTGCGCCGGGGGCGGGAGGCAGGGGCGGCGGAGCGCTCTGATTGGCGGGCGGCTCTGGCAGCCGCGGCAGGATTGGCCGGAGCCGCGGTCTGGCGGTGCGGGGGGGGAGGGGTCGCGCCGGGACGCGGAGCTGGGA